>VWYE01027299.1:47216-59253 GCA_013398995.1 Alaudala cheleensis | reverse complement strand
AGGTTCTTGGTTTCTGTCTTATTGTTAATGCTGTAGTTGTTCGTTTGTTTGTTTGCTTGTTTTGTTAGATATATATATATTAGTAAAAAACCCCTGTTATTCCCATTCCCATATCTTTTTGCCTGAAAGCCCCTTAATTTCAAATTTATAATAATTTGGAGGGAGGGGGTTTGCATTCTCCATTGCAAGAGGAGGGCTCCGGCTTTTCCCTAGCAGACGCCTGTCTTTCAAACCAAGACAATGTGGAAACCCGTTGTGTACCACAAGGAGACCTAATTTGAAGTGAGAACTCTGTAAGGTTTAATTCTGTAAGAGTATATTGATTTGGGTATGATGTAGATGGTAATAGAATAAGGGGTGGATTATGTCCTAGGTTGCAATGTAAGATGTGCCCAAAGCATGTGTTCTATTACCATCTTCATAGGCTGTTGAAACCAGGTGGGGCAGTGTTTTCCCTGCCCCCTCCCTCCAGACTGGATTCCCAGAGGACAGGAGCTGCCAGATCTTTCTACGGGATCACTGCTTCAACAAGACTGCTTCATCTGGACTCCTACCACCACCCTAACAAACAGGGTGTCAGGTTGTATTCTGACTCTGTCAAGGGTCTTTTCTTTTGTTCCTTTTATTATTACATTTGTTTTATCGTTTTCCTATTAAATTGTATTTCTGACTTAGTCTCTCTCACTGGTTTTGCTTTCAAACCAGTATAGACATGTACTATAGCCTTATTAAATTTTTTAGGACACAAAGGATTGAAAGTTTCAAAAGCTAAAATTGCAGTTTATCAAATTGGAGGTCAAATACCTTGGGCACTGGCTCACTAAAGGAAAGAAGAAATTAGATCCACATCAGACAGCAGGTGTTATAGAGTTACCAGCACCACAAACTAAGAGGGAAATTAGGCAATTGCTGGGACTTCTAGGATATTGCAGACAATGGATTGAAGGATGTAGCGATAAGGTGAAGTTTTTGTATGCAAAGCTAACTAACTACAGATAGGATAAAATGGACGGAACAAGATGATAGGGAATTTAAAGTGCTAAAGGAGGTACTAATGGCAGCCCCTGTGTTGAGCCTCCCTGATGTAAAAAGGCAGTTTCAGTTGTTTATAGATGTAAATAACCACACAGACCATGGGGTTTTAACCCAGGAATGGGCCGGAAGTAAAAAACCTGTGGGCTATGTATCAAAACTTCTAGATCCAGTGAGCAGAGGATGGCCCACTTGCTTACAAGCTATAGTGGCAGTGGCACTATTAGTAGAAGAAGCTGGAAAAATTACTTCTGGGGCACCATTGGTGGTGGTATATACCCCGCATAATGTGAGAGGTATCATACAACAGAAAGCAGATAAGTGGCTCACTGACTCAAGGCTGCTAAAGTATGAAGCTATACTAATTCATTCTCCAGATTTAGAACTAAAAACAACAACTGTCCAGAATGTAGCACAATTTTTGTTTGGAGAAGCATTAGAAGGCTCCATGCATAATTGTGCTGAGATAGTTGAACTCCAAACAAAGATAAGACCCTATTTAGAAGAAGAGTTAGAGGAAGGTGAAAAGTGGTTTGTGGATGGATCAGCAAGGGCTGTCGAGAGAAAGAGAAAATCTGGATATGCTATCATAGATGGTATTTGTGGAAGTGTAATGGAGTCAGGTTCTTTGAACGCCGGCTGGTCAGCACACGCTTGTGAATTGTATGCAATATTGTGGGCACTAAAAGGGCTGAATGGAAAGAAAGGGACAATTTTCACAGATTCAAAGTATGCATTTGGGGTAGTTCATACATTTGGGAAAATTTGGGAAGCAAGGGGGCTAATTAGCACTTGTGGGAAAGGATTAGTTCATGAAGAACTGATAAGACAAATTTTGGAGGCAGTAAGAGGACCTGAGGCAATCTCTATAGTACATGTAAAGGGACATCAAACAGGAATGGAATTTTGGGTTTGGGACAATAATCTGGCCGATAAGGAAGCTAAAAAGGCGGCTGTCTTAGCAGTTAACATCCCGGATCTCGAGGGAGGAGATATGCAAGAATTTTCTTCATGTCCCTCTCAAAAGGAGATCGAAGGTTATAAGGACATGGAAGGAATTTGGGAGGAAGGAAAATGGAAATTACCAGATGGTAGAGAATTAGTTTCTAAAGAGTATATAGGAAAATATTAAAGAGGCTTCATCAGCAGACCCATTGGGGGGCACAAGCACTAGCAGAACAATTTTTGAAATTCTTTGGGTGTAAAGGGATTTGTGAGCTAGCAAAGCAGGAAATTCAAGGGTGCATGGTATGGCAAAGGGTGAATCAAACCGGGACAAAACAGACTGTCCTGGGAGGCCGACCATTGGCATATTGTCCATTTGGGAGAATTCAGGTAGATTTTACCAAAGTTCCAAAGGTAGGGAGATATAGATATTTGTTAGTAATGGTAGATCAGTTGATACATTGGATAGAAGCTTTCCCTTGTGCTCGGGCTACTGCACGAACCGTTTCCAAAATTATATTGGAAGAAATTGTGCCTAGATATGGAATAATAGATTACATGGATTCAGACCAAGGCACTCACTTTACATCAAAAATTATACAACAGATGGCAGATGATTTAGGCATTCAGTGGAAGTATCATACCTTGTGGCATCCTCAAAGCTCAGGGTGAGTAGAAAGAATGAACCATAATTTGAAAGCCCAACTTTCTAAATTGATGTTAGAAACAAAGATTTCGTGGATTAAGTGCCTCCCCCTTGTGCTATTAAATATTCAAACTCAGCCACACTCTGAGACTGGGTTTTCCCCATTTGAAATGCTTTATGGTATGCCTTATGAACATGGTATGCCAGTGGGGCATCCAAGGATAGAAGATAACCAGATTCAGCCATATTTAATATCAATCAACAAGAATCTGCAGGAAATGCAAAAACGTGGGCTCATTACACAGAGTACATCTCTGGGATTTGCTATACATAGGGTACAGCCTGGAGACAAGGTGTTAATCAAATCCTGGAAAGAGATGACACTTGCACCTCATTGGGAAGGTCCTTTTCTTGTCCTTTTAACCATAGATACAGTGGTAGAGACAGCTGAGAAGGGCTGGATGCATGCATCACGAGTCAAGAAGATCGTGAGACAAGAAGAAGAACCTGAGTGGAAATTGACCTCTCCACCGGGAGACCTGAAGACAAGGCTACAGCAACATACTAAATGACCAAGGAGGACATGATAAGTTGTTTAAAACCAGGGTGTCCATGTTATCCTTGTATTCATTTTGAATGTGCTTATTGTAACGAAATTTGGGTTGTGCATTGTAAGAGGGGATATAGGCCAAGGGGATTGTGCTCTAAGTGTTTTGCAATCAAACAAGATCTGACCTCCCTTATCCTAAGGCTAGCCTAGGAACCTAGGAATATTGGAATTAGATTTCATTGAGTGGTATTGTCTCTACAAATACAGAATACAAGGAAAGTTAGACGCGAAGGCCTTAGCAATCGAGAGATGGAGATCAAATAGTAAAGTGCTTGTAGAGCCAGTGAGGTTAAATTAGCGCGTAGGGGTGCCTTTAAGAGAAGGTATGCAGCCAGGACAACTTATGGCAACCTGAAAGAATACCCCTGCTGCCAAGATGATGGTCTTCCTCGCCGCCGTTGCACTGCTGCACGAAAGAACGGCACGACACACAGCAATTGCGAAGGGAAAAAGAAGAATGTTTTTATTTGAAAATCAATGATATTTATACAGAAGGAAAAACAGGCAAAGATTGGTGGAAAAAGGTTCCACCTCTACACACACACTGGCTAATACAAATGCTTGTCAAGAGAATATATCCCACTAAAAAGAATGTAAACATCAAAGCTCATTAGAAAAACAACACTTGTTATTTATGTGAAGACCATGAGAAACTGACTCTAAAATACAAGTTATCAGAAGGCTTAAAAATTCAAGGTGACAGCCAGTTGCAACCCAGTGGATGTAGGCAATGGCAGAGGAGTACACCCATGGGGAATCCTGATGTTCCTGAGCCTTGTCGTGTGCCAGATGGCCGACCTTCCATCAGAGAAGCAGCTGGGCACTAATAAAAGAAGCTTGGTGAGCGAATGCCAACCTTGCTTCAAGGTTGTCCGGGAGGGACAACAAGAGACGAGGATACTGGCATATCAGACCCAGCACAACTGCTCAGGTGGCATTGTGGTAAGGCACTGCATTTATAATGGTACTCATCTTCAAATATGTAAATTGGTGGGGGAAACGGTTTGTCACAACCCCAGGGTAATGCCTAGGATAAGGTGGTCAGAGTTGTTTTTGGAAAAGGAAAAATCTGTATCTCGTGCAAAGGTAAAACGTAACACGGAATGGGTGCCTAATATTCTTACATGCAATCAATGTAACCAAACTGTCTGGATTGGGGGAAGGAAGGAATCCACTTTTGTGGCATACCTTCAGGTTAACAAGTTGTGCTATGATAGCGAAAAATTAGAAATGTGTATGATGAATGGAAAAACCTACTAAGTAGGCAAGAATTTAAAATATGGTAAACTCTCTCTCAAAAATGAGCCAGTTATATTAGATCTCTTAAATGACGATGATGAGAGGGTTTGTTTAAGATTCAAAGAAACCTTCTGTTTTGCAAAAGACCAGGAGGGCTTGGACCCAGAAAATAAGATAAAACAGGTAGCACAAGAAGTCAGGAGACAGGAATCAGTGGCACAAAGGAAAAGGATAGAGCAAGAAAGAATAAAAACACTGAGAGAGCAGTATGAGCAATTAGAAAAGCAGTATGATGATGGGGGTTTTCCGGTACCTGACAAAAATCTGTTTTTAGATCTCATGCAGGAGATAGCTACTGAATTAGGGTTATCTAACTGTTGGATATGTGGAGGATGAAAGTCGGCAGAGAAATGGTCTTGGAAAGGTGAGGGTTTGGTTCCAGAACAGCTCTTAAAATGGGATAATGAACAAATGTCAAAAACCGTGCCTAGACCTGAGGGTTGGATATTGAATCAGCAAGTAATTGGAACCCTCTGCATTAGAAGAGAGGGAAAGGAATACACCGACATGGTGGGATATACACCGTGTATCACACCATTCACGGGATATACACCATTCACTCTAATGGTGAATTCTGACAACAAAACGAGGGTCTGGCAGCCAGAGCCTCCCACAGGGTATTGGAGCCGAGAGAAATCTAGTAATTGTGAATGATAGAACAAATTGGACTATGCTGGAGCCCGAGTGCTGGAGCAAACCCTTACCAAAGCCTAGAGAATTTAAGAGAGCAATGGAAAGAGAGCCAGAGTCCTTGAATGTTAGATGGAAAGCCCCTGGGGGAATATACTGGATCTGTGGGAAAAAGGCCTACAGTGAGTTACCCCATAGGTGGCAAGGATTGTGCACATTAGGAATCAATCAGCCGTCCTTCTCACTGCCCAGGTCTGAGAGCAATCTATTGGGGGCTCCCTTGTATGAGACTTTGGGCAGGGAGAAAGGAGAGCTGAGAAAAGAACTCCCTAATGCAGGGGGCAACCAGAAATGGGGAGATGAAGATTGGCCAGCTAAAAGAATCACAGAATATTATGGCCCTGCACCATGGGCTCATGATGGGAGCTGGGGTTACCAAACCCCTATCTAGTACTAAACAGACTCTTAAGAGTACAAGCCGTAGTAGAGATTGTTTCTAATCACACTTCCGATGCTCTAGAACTTCTGGCAAAGCAACACTCTCAGATGCAGGCATTTGTATATCAAAACCACATTGCACTAGACTACTTATTAGTAGAAGAAGGTGGGGTCTGTGGAAAATTCAATGAATCTGAATGTGGTATAGAGATAGATGACTATGGGGAAACCATCCGAGGATTAGCTGCTGAAATTAAAAAGGTAGCACATGTTCCTGTGCAAAAGTGGAATTACATACTCCAGGCATCTGGTGGGATCAGGATTCGAGGGGGCATGGTGGAAAACGATAGGCTTCCTTATACTATGCTCCATGGCATAAATATTTTTACCATGTCTTATCCCGTGTCTCTCCCGATTAATACATTTGGTAGTACAAGGAATGCAAATCACAGCCCTGCTCACAGATCCAGAAATGGTCTTGGGAAAGTTAGGAACAACCCTACAGGCATATAAAAATATGAAATTAAGGAGAAAAAAGAGAAAAATAATAAGGCAGCAGAAGTGTTGGCTAAATTTGAAGCTAGAGCAAAGGAAGAAAGGGAAGAATATAAGAAATGTTGTGCCACCTACTATAAAGCCTGGGATGATTACAAGGAAGAGTTTGACTCACAATAGGGAAATCCCTCATCTAGAGACAAGGTAATAGAAATAGAAATACTTAGTTAATAGGAGAATTGTTAAAATTAGTTTTTTTGATAAGTTGTAATTACTAGGGTAATACAGTAAAAACACAAATTAATGTGTTAATGTAAAAGGGGAGGGACTGTAATATGTGACTGGAAATAATTCGTGTTCCTCTTACTGTATTAATGGGAATAAAATCATAAGGGGTCTGGCATGTACATGCAGAGATTGTATCACCCTTGCCAGTAAAGTTGGAGACATACATTTGCAACAGGAAGACGGGTGGACCCATGAAAGAGATGGATATCGGACCGGTGATGAGGGGAGTTGACTGGATACTCAGTATTGATACCAAGAGTGATTGGACATTGCAACTGAATACTGGGTTCTCAGAAATCTCCTCAAGGACACATCACTGCCCGGAAAGCTATTCAGCCGGCCAGCTACGCTGAAAGGAACCAACATGAATATGCAGAAGAAGACAGAGGAAGAAAAGAAATGTAGTAACTCAAAGTCCAGCCTGAAAAACTGTATAAAAACCAGCATCGCGAAGCTGGCTTCGTGAACTGTGGGGGGTACGGTGCGAAAGAGGCTGTACCTGTGGCTCACCCAGCACTGATCCCGGGCTCAGCTCTGTCTTTTGTTTGTGGCATCCTGGCATTTTGTTGTGTTATTCCGTAATAAATTATTTTGTTAATGTATTATTGGACGATTCATTTATAACAAGGCCATTAGTCCTTCATGCATGTTCAGCTCTTCTCTTGAATTGGGTCAGTGGTCTTGAAGGATGCAGTAAGGAAGGTCTTCATCAGGTCCCTATGACTCTCTGACATGATCTAAGATCCCCTGCTTTGTGATTGTTATAAAGTCCAGGTGCTGGTCATTGTTCTACTAGTTGCAATCTGTTATTACAGTTTGCTTATTCCGTTTCCTTCACACAATACCTCTATTAGCTCTAGCTTAAGCATCTAATAATCATTAACCTATGCTCAGCCTGTTCCCGGCACCTCCAAAGACGCTGGATACAGGGACCCATGGGGATGCAGAGATCCTCCCGCAGCCCCCGGAGGAGCCATGCTAGAGCACAGGGATGTCTGAGAGGACGCTGTGACCCTACAGACAGAGGGGCCCCCGCTGGAGCAGCCTGTCCTTGAAGGACTGACCCTATGGCAGTGATCCATGCTGCACCAGTGTGAGGGGGGTTGGTTCCTGTGGGATGGACTCAGGTTGGAGAAGTTCCTGGAGAAGTCTTCGGTGGGAGAGACCCCAGGGTGTAGCAGGGGAACAACTTCTGTACCTGAGCAGCCGGAAAAGCAACCGGTGGATGAACTGACCATGGCCCCATTACCTGTTTCCCTGCCGCTGCTGGGGTAAGAGGTAGAGAAGGAAGGAGGGAAGCCTGGGAAGAAAGCTGCTTTAAAGGGTCTTCTTTTATTTCTCATTATCCTGCTCTGAGTTTTTGGAGTTCTCTGCCAGAAATCTCTCCCCACCCCCACTAATCCACAGTGGGGCAGTTTTCTCTTTTTGGGGGAAATCAAAGTGATGCAATGATGCTCCTAATTAGGGGTAGAACTAAGGCTCCAGGGCTTCCCGCTGAGTTGAAGCCATCCACACAACTAAGGACTGGCAAAGCCGTGGCGGGAGCTGCGGAGAACTTGGTTTGTGTTTTGAGCTCAAGCCCGCCTCGGGCCCGGGCCCGTCCCAGGGCTGTTGCTCATCTCCGGCTCTGCCCTCACACAGCCCGGGGGGCGCGGAGAGCGCGGGGCGAGGCTGTGCCGTGTGCACAGCCCGGGCCTGGCTGCCATTGGCTGCTTGTGCCGTCAGTCCTGGTTGTGGCGCGCTGATTGGGCAGAGCGGGGACAAGGCGGGCCCCGGTGGCGCTGGGCGGGCGCTGGGGGCGCCATGGGCGGCGCCATTGGCGGAGCGTGTGGCGGGCCCGGGAGCGGCGGCAGCGGGCGGAGCGCGGTGAGGCGGCGGCGGAGCTCGGAGGCGGCGGCAGCGCAGGTGGGAGCCGCGCTCGGTTGTGCCGGGGCTCGGCGCTGGCTGCGGGCGGAGGGAGGGGGCGGCAGGGGGCTGTGGCGGGTTGGTTGTGCCGTGTGCGGCCCGTGTTGGCCCTGGGCTGAGGGCGCAGCGGGAGCGGCTGCCCGGGGTCTCCTTGCCGCTGGTGCCTCGGCTAATCATCTGATACCATCAGAGTCGCGTTCCTCGTTTGAGTGGATTGGTTGGTTATTATTTCGAGGACACCTTGTAATTGAATTATGCAATTCAAATTATAAATTGGTTTTATGGCTCCTGATATGAATTCGTTAGGGTTGCCAGGGGCTGGTCTGTGGTGTTGTAGGATTTGTTCTGGTGGCCGTTTATCTTTTCCACATTTTTGGGGCGCTCCCTCCAGCGAGGGGTGCATCCATTGATCTCTTTTCTCGAAGTAAATCATCACAATCGGATACCCAAATGCTTTCGGTGAACTTGTGGTAGCTAAAAACACCCAGTGGTCTAATATACCCCATGTAACATAGACAATGCTTGCACATGTTGGAGTGTGGGGAGGGATGATTCCCCCCACGTTTTAAAGTGAAGTTTTTACAGCATTCTCCGTTTGATGTTTTCCTTTACAATTTAACCAGTTTCTGTTGCAGAGTCAGACATCCTCACTCAGGACTCTGCCTTTGGCTGTGCTAATTGCATCTGTGCAAGCAGGCAGAGCTTGGGCTGAGGGACAGAGGGAATCAGTCCAGTTCCTCCCCCAGGCAAGAAGAGCCTGGTACATTGTCCACGCTTTGCCCCAGCAGCCTTAATTTGCATTTCTAAAGCTCCTTTCTGGGCTGCCTGGAACCAAATCTTCTCTTCCAGGGCAGTCATAGAGTGACTGGAATGTGGCCCCCACAAAAGCTGCTTTTAATTTTTTTTTTCTTTTAATCCTCTTTTAACTATATAGTAGTTGAAAAGTCACCTTTAAAGCTCTTCTAGTTTGGCAAAATGCAAACAAAAGGTGAACATCTAAAACCCCACTCCAAAATTTTGTGATCACTAACAACCACACACACACATACAGAAAAAATCCAAACCAATAAAGAATTTTTGCTATTTCTTCTCCTAAGACTAAAAATTGATTCTCACACCCCTGGCCCCCTATCTGACAATATCAAAATAGAATTGTTACAAAAAAACTTTCTAATGGTGTAACCTCATCCCAGCCAGGCCTGTGTGTGAGTCTGAATGAGACCCAGAGTTGAATTCTCATCTTGTCTTCCCCACCACGTGTGGCAAGTGCAGGCACAGAAACCACTGAACCTCAGTGGCAGCAGGGATTGGCCCTCAGTGCCTGGAGATGCCAAAGGAGTGTGCCCAGCCAGACTATTTCAGCAGAGGATCTGTGGGCAGGCGCAGGGGCTTCCCCCACTGTGGAGCCCTGGCTGCTGCTGCGTTGCCTTCAGTGCAGGGTCAGTGGTGGCCTCTCATCCTCCTGCAAGCAACAAGTCCCAATCTCTGGGGCTTCAGAGCCCTTGAGCCGAGGGTGAGGGGTCCCCTCCTGTTCAGCTGTGCTGGGGCTGTTTCTGTGCTCAGGGACACTTGGAATGGGCCACGCCACTTGGCCACCAGTGATGCTTCTTCCCACTCCTTAGGCAGAACCCAATGTTCTGGTTGGATGTTGTGAACAGCAAAGTCCCAAGGCAGGCTCTGCCAGGTAAGCTTCCTGTAGAAGAGATTTCACAAGAGACAGGATTCTGGCCACAGACTGCTTTAAATATACATCCCTTATCTCCACCCCCACTACATTGAGAATTATGGGGGTAAAGGATTCCAAACATGAAGTTCAGGGGAGATAATTGAGTATCTGTGCTGGGTATGGCTCTTATTCTTGCCAAAGCCAATGTCAAAAGCCGTACCCATGGCATCTTGGTTTCTTTCACGAGCTTCCATAGGTGTTTCTTTATTTCCCCATTCATTCTTTCTACTCGACCCAAATTCTGAGGGTGCCAGGGAGTTTGGAGGTGCCATTGTATTCCTAAAGTAGCCATAACGCCTTGAAGGATCTTTCCTGAAAAATTAATTCTCCTATCTGAGTCTATTGCTTCCACAATCTCATAACAATTATTTGTTCCCAAAATACCTTAAAAATTGATCCAGCAGTTACTGAAGCAGTTGGAAATGCTTCTGTTAGCTGACTTGCTATTACAAGAAGATGTTTCAGCCTTCTCACTCTGGGACATTTCAGTAAAGTCCACCTGGCATTTGAAGGAAATGGGCAGGAGACGATTGTTTTAACTCCTTTTATGCCTTTATTAAAAGGGGTGTCCTTTTGGGAAAGCCTGCACCGCCGCCCCACCAAAGGGAGTGGACCTCTTCAGCAGTGCCGCTTGTACCGTTGCAATGCGGGGAGTTCGTCCACGACGGGAGTCCCAGGAACTCGAATAGGCTCGTTAGAGTCTAGGGGTGTCACTGTTGTCAACTTGCCTTTTAGGTCAGGTCGAGTCTGGCTGAGTAGTTGTCCCTGATGGTTTCCCTTAGATGCTGTTACCCTTTAGTTTGCTGGATGATAGAGTATTTTGTTGGGGATTGGTGATTTGTTGGATGTTTCTCTCCCAGGGTGCTCCTGGGGGCTCTATTTGCATAAAGGGGGTGCCTTCCCATTGATTGACAGCAGCAGGTGGTGAGGCGGGGCAGTGGGCGGGAGACGTCCACAGATTGACAGCGGCAGGGGGCGGCAAGCGGCTGAGGCAGTCCAAAGTGGCAGCAAGTGGCTGAGGCGACCAAAATGGCGGGAGTGGCGGCTCTAACGGGTAAGGGAGGGAATACTAAGGGATAAGGGGCATTTGGATAAGAAACTAGGAGTTTACAACTGGGGAAAACCAGTAGGGAAAGGCTTTTGGGGTACAATTGAGTAAAACTGGGGAATACAACAACTTTAACACGAGGGTTTACAAAACGCTGGTAAAGGAGCTCGCAGGCTCTAACATGGGCTTCAACAGACTGCTAATGAGGGAGTTCACAGACTCCAAACACAACTTGTTACAGACACACTGTCTTGTGATTATTTAGTTGTGGTCTTTATATTCATTACAGCATTGTTGGAAAGGACATACAGCCCAAGGCCTCCCTCCCCTGGCAGAATTCTTTCTAACCTGATTAATTGCTTTGGCACAAGTCAAGCAACCTTCAACAGCTTGTTTTGCCAGAACACAAAGACCCAAGGCAGAACATCTTGAGGAATGCTTCTGCAAATCCTCAAGAGCCCCATGACTCCCTTCATGCACTTGTTTTAATACAGGGACACTTGGAATGGGCCACGCCACTTGGCCACCAGCGGTGCTTCTTCCCACTCCTTAGGCAGAACCCAAGGTCCTGGTTGGATGTTGTGAACAGCAAAGTCCCAGAGTGGGTGTGTTCATTAATATCTCACAGCCCCAGTCTGAATTTTTCTCATTATTTCTCTCACTTGAATGCAGTCCTGGAGTTCTTCCCAAACCCCTCTCCAGGCTGTTAAAACAGGAAGCTGGGTTAAACTCTTCCCCTGTCCTCAGTTCTAAATCCTCCTGTTCCACGGAACAAGTTTCATGCTGTAATAACCAAGCACTGCCATTTAGAGGCTCTTGCAGTTACCAAAGCTTTGACTTGGTGCCAGACTTCAAGAGATCGTCCTGCCGTCAGTTGTCAGGTCTCAGTTCCCATTAAAGCTGTGGCTGCACAATTCTGCAGACAATGAGGCCACTCTGGCCACTGGGTTAAACATTTTAGTGCTAGAATTCCTT
>VWYE01027299.1:0-37453 GCA_013398995.1 Alaudala cheleensis | reverse complement strand
TGCTGGGGGGGGGGGGGAGGGCAGGACTAGTCAAAACCTGGGGGTAACCCCCCAAAAAATGGAGAAAATGGAGATGAAAAGGTTGGGAAATGGTGATTGTTCCATGAAATGTCCAAGTATCTCATCTCCTTTGGGATAGCCCCTGGCTGGTTTTTCCCCTGGGGGAGAAGCCAGCACTGCCTGTACCCCACATGTGAGCAGGGATTTCTCTGGTATTTTGGGTCTTTTGTCCCAGAGTGTGCGTGGGGAGTAAGATCTGACAATTTAATATCTACCAATTGTTTACTTTTTTTTCCCTTGCCTTGTGGGCATACTGTTTGTTAATAAACTGTTGGAGGTTTTTTTTTTTTTTTTTCATCTATTAACATTCATTTCCCATTGGTAGAAAGGAATTGTTGAAACCCTGTAGGGGAGATGACACTCACTCCAGAGTGTCCTCTTTAAAATCATCTCGAACTGAAACACCCTACAAGTGCTTGGAATGTGGAATGAGCTCCAGCCTGAGCTGCCACCTGATCCAGCACCAGGAGATCCAAACTAAGGAACATCCCTGCTGGTGCTTGAAATGTGTGAAGAGCTTCATATGGAAATCTGACCTAGTGGTCAGATCGTAGGATCCACCCTGGGGAACAGCCCTACAAGTTCTTGGAATTCAGGCAAAAGCTTCAGCAAGAACTCCCACCTCATCAAGGACCATAAGATCCACACCGGGGAGAGGCCCAACGAGTGTGGGGAGTGTGGGAAGAGCCTCAGCCAGAGCTGCCAGCTCATCACCCACCAGCGCACTCACACCAGGGAGAGGCCCTATGAATGTCCCAAGTGTGGGAAGAGATTCAACCAGATCTCTCACTTGACCCAACAGAGCCACTGGAAAGGGAAGCCCTGCGAGTTCCCCGAGGCTGGGAAGGCTTTGTGGGCTGCTCCAACTCCATCCCCCACGGGAGGGTCCGCGTTGGATGATCCCCAGTGACCCCTGTTGGGCAGAGCCCAGATGTCCATGTCACCGGTGATTCTCCCGTTGGAGAGCTTTCTTTCCCTTATCCCTTTCCTGCTGTGATTTGGTTGGTAATAAATCCACTCCCTGTGCCCAGGCTGTGTCTTAGTTGCGCCCGTGCCGGTGCTCGGGGTGGGATCTCTCCCGATTCTTCTTTCAACTCCTGGGCCTCTCCTCAGCCAATCAAAGAGGTAAAAACAATATTGAGCTAATCAGAGCCCGCAGTGTCCTCAGTTGCCAGGCAGACCCCCAGCGCCCAACGCTCCTCACCTGGACTCCACCTGCGCCCCGCCCTCACTCCCCGTGGCCCCCGCCAGGGGAATTCGGGGAGCGGGGAGGTGTCAGAACCTGCCCAGCGGTGGCCATGGGGCGTGTGGCGGCAGCCGGGGCCCGACTGGTGGCACTGGTGGTGCTGGGAGCCTCCTTGGTTGCGGACGCGGAGCTCTCAGGTGATCAGGAGGGGCAGGAAGGAAAGTGGTGGGAGGGTGGGAATGGTGGAGCGTGGAGGGAAAAGGGGGAAGTAGGACCCTCAAATTGATGTTGTGGGGGGCGGGTGGTGCTGGTGACTGAGGAGGGGTGCTGGCGAAAGAGGGAGGAAAGTATGGAGAAGGGTGGAAAACAGGAAATGGGACCGCGGGAAGAAGGGTCCTCCAAGGATTAGCATGTAGGGTGCCAGAGGTGCAGAATGGGGATTCGGGGTGGCCCTCTGAGCTCTTAGCTTGCTGTGGGGTGCTGGGAGCTGCTGGTGGGGCACCTCTTGATCTGTCTTATGCACGCACAGGGGTGTTCCAGGAGATGGTTAAGTCTGAGTGTTACTTCATTAACGGCACCAACCGGGTGAGGTTTGTGAAGAGGTTCATCTACAACCGGGAGCAGTACGTGCACTTCGACAGCGACATGGGGCTATATGTGGGGGACACCCCATATGGGGAGAAGGTTGCCAGGTACTGGAACAGCGACCCGGAATGGATAGAGTATAGACGGGATGTGGTGGACAGGCACTGCCGGCACAACTATGGGTTGTCCACCTCGTTCCTCGTGCAGCGCAGAGGTGAGTGTGGGGCAGAGCGTGTCCCCTCAGGCCCTGCCCTGGGAATGACCCTGGAGCCCCTCAAAACCTCCCTGGGAATCACCCCAGAGCCCTCAGCCCTCCTTGTGCCCGTGGCCTCTTGCCCCTTCCCAGTGACTCCATTGGTTCTTCCAGTCCAACCCAGTCACTCCCAGTGCCCCCCCGCGTATCCCTCTCGGCCGTGCGTGGAGCTGCCGCCCATCAGCCAATCAGAGTGCGCTTCACGATGACCCATCACTTGTCCGGCAGATCTGCAGCACCCAGTGCCCCGCGCTGGACTCGGCCTCCCTGTGTCACGTACTTAATTCCCAGTTCCTCTCAGTTCATTCCAATTCCATTCCCAGTCCATTCCAGTCCACTCCCAGACCTCCATCCTCTTTCCCAGTGCTCTTCCAGTGGTCCCCACTACAGTCCTATCTCTTTTAGTGCCCTCTCAATCCCTCTAAATGTTACTCGAGCCCTCCCCCTTGCCTCCATTTTACCCACATCTCATCCTGGTGTCTCCCTGCTCTCTCCCAGTGCCCCCCAGCGTTTCCATCTCGCTGGTGCCCTCGAGCTCCCAGCCCGGCAGCAGCCACCTGCTCTGCTCTGTGATGGATTTCTACCCTGCCGAGATCCAGGTGAGGTGGTTCCAGGGCCAGCAGGAGCTCTCAGGACACGTGGTGGCCACCGACGTGGTTCCCAATGGCGACTGGACGTACCAGCTCTTGGTGCTTCTGGAAACCCCTGCGCAGGGAGGAGTCAGCTACACCTGCCAGGTGGAGCACATCAGTCTGAAGCACCCCCTGAGCCGGCACTGGGGTATGGCCTGGCCCCCACAGCACCGGGGGATGAGAGGATGGGACTGCGGGGACTGGAGGAGGAGTTGGTAGTAGCTGGGATTGATTGGGAGACAGTTTGAGGGAGCCAGGGGATAACAGTGAGAAGGGTTTGGACGGCCTGGGAGGGCAGAGAAGAGGTTTGGACAATGCTGGGAAGACTGAGATGCAGTTAGGTATTTCCTGGTGGCTACTGGGAGGCAACTGAGGGTGCTGGGTGTAACTGGGAGTCTGATGGAGCTGGAGGAGCTGGAAGCAGGTTGGGGATGTAAAAGCGGGGGTTGGAGGAAAGTTGAGTGTGCTTCGATCTAGTGGCAGTGTTGTTGGTGAGTCCTGGTGGGACTGGGAAGGGACTGCGAAAAGGTTTGGGAGATCATTGGAAGATGGGTGTCAACTAGTCGGGGGTTTGGAGTATTGGAGGGACAGGGAGGGAACTTGGGTGGTACTAAGGAGGTTGGATGGGAACAGGAAAGAGGTCTCATGGTGTCTTGGGTGGGCTGGATGGGTGCGAGGGTGCTTGGAGCGGCTTGGGATGTCTGTGAGAAGTTTGTGGGGGTCCTGACCCCTGCAACCCCCCCCCAGAGATGCCGCTGGATGCTGCCTGCAGCAAGATGCTGACGGGGATCGGGGGCTTCGTGTTGGGCTTTGTCTTCCTGGTGCTGGGACTTGGCTTCTACCTGTGCAAGAAGGTGGGGCATCCAGGGGGTCGTGTCCCCCTCCCCCCAGAGCATGTGTGCTCCCCTTGGAGCCCCCCAGCCCAGTGTCACACCCTTTTCTCTGCCCACAGAGCTCCTGAGCCAGCAGCAGATGCAGCCCCTCCCCGTGGCCTCGGGCCCGGCCAGGACTCCCCCGCTCTGTCCCCATGCTGATTTTGGGGGTGTCGAGTGTCTCCCCCAGCCTTGCTGTCCCTCTGTCCCCACCTGGCTGCTCCTAGTGTTCCAAATAAAGCTTCCCAGTTCTCCTTGGTCCTGTTTATTGGGGGGTGGTGGGGAGAGATTTGGGGGGACCCCACGGGGATACTGTGATGGGAGGGGGCAGAACCGGCTCCTGTCACCCACCCCCCCCGGCTGCCGGCAAGGAGCTTTTGGGTGAGAGGGGGAGCAATGCAGGGAAAATGGGAAAGGTGTTTGAGAGGGGGGGGATGGGGAAGGGGGACAGAAGCAAAGGGGTTCCCCTGGGTATCCCTTCATGTCCTCATGACTCGATCTCTTGAGCTCTTCCCTGGGGCTCCTGGGGGCGGGCAGAACCTTGCTGGGGAGTCCCCCGCCCCCACTGTCTCTCCTTGGGCGGCTCACAGTGGGAGTGTTCCCCACCCAGCAGCCACTGCTGTGGTGACCATGGGGCAGAGGGGAGTGGGAATGGGGGATCCGAGGCAGTCCCTTGAGCCCCCAACCTGCTTTGGGGTACTAGGGGCTCTTGGGGTGTGAGGGGGGCATCCCCTCACCTGTCTCCTTTCCCACACAGGTCTGTTCCATTTTTGGGGAAAAGCCTACTGTCACTTCCTAGATGGCAACAACTGGGTAAAGTTCGTGAGCAGGAACATGCACAACTAGGAGCAGTTGAGGCACAGGGGATACCCCAAAATTTTGAGGAGGGATTGAGTTGTTCTGAGGTCAAACTGAGCCCTGTTCAGTGGGATGGAGTAGTTTAGATGCACCGATCCCTCTTGGCTTTTGGGGTGCAGACTTGTGAGGGACTGAAATGGCTCAAACCATGGGTCATTGGCAAAAGCAGTGGGGCCTTTCCTGGCCAAGGGCACAGGAAGTACCCAGGGGCAGAGGGAGTGAACACCCACCCCTGGAGGGGATGAGCCAGGCTAGGAGCCAGGGAAGGGAAGAGGCCAATCAGAAGCAGATGCTGCCAGGTGGGAAAAGGCTTTGGACCAGGGCAACACCCTCGCTTACACAACTGGCTCAGCTCTGGAAACTATCCTGGGGAAGGCCCAGGATACTCACACACCTCCAGAGGGCTGGAGATTTTCATCCCTTCGCATGGGCCATACCTGGCTCAACTGCACTGCCGGCCCCTCTTTTAAGGGGCCATAAACCAGCAGTCTCCCCCAAAGTGCCCTGGGATACGCAGTGTGACATCAGAAAGTGTAAAACTCCCCCCACCCTGGTACCTGGGTGTTCACCCAAACCTGACTCTGTATTGACCCACAGAACTTGGAATTTACAGACCTTCCCCCAACCCAGAAGGATCCAGCCTGGCACCATCACCTAGACCAAGGAGAGGGACATTGTAGCAATCAAAACCAAAAGGGCTGCTGTGTATCTTTCTACTCTTACACTTTCTTTCTTTTCAAGTTTTTGTGTTATTTTAGTGCTTGAATATTGCTAGAGATAGTAACCAAAAGAGTTCCAAACCTACTTTACATGGTAAACAAATTGTTCTAAAATAAACCCTATGGAGATATATTTATAAACACAATCCCTGTTGTTTCACTGTAATCTGTCCCAGTGGATCTATGAACCAGAACCTGGGTTACCCTTGCCTTCAGGAGTGGATCAGAACAGGCACTGGACATGGGGGAAACTTCTGGAAGCTGCTTACAGAAGCCACCCCTGTGGAGCACCCCTATTTCCAAAACCTGACCACACAAACCCAATACACTGCCTTATATAGGTCATCAGGAACATGGGTCACCAGGTCTCTGCCCTATGGGGCTCACTGTGGATGATTCAATGCTCGTCCTGCAACGTGTAATGGAATTAAGAGCAGTGGATGAAGCTCTTCCCACACTTGGGGCACTCACAGGGGTTCCCTTCTGGGTGAATCAAGGCAGAGCTCTGGGTGAAGCTTTTCCCACAATCAGGACACTCCTGGGGCCATTCCCCAGTGTGGATATTCTGGTGGTGAATCAAGTGGGAGCTCTGGCTGAAGCTCTTTCCATATTCCAAGCACTTCAAGGGCTGTTCCCCTGCGTGAATCATCTGGTGCTGGATCAGGTAGCAGCTCCATCTGAAGCTCTTCCCACATTACAAGCACCTATAGCACATCTCCACAGTATGAAACCACTCAAGGACCACTGGGTCAGAGCTCTGGATGAAGCTTCAGCCACCTTCCTGACAAAGGGTGGGTCTTTCCTCCTTGGAGCTCCCTGGGCTGCTTTTGGAGCTCTTCCTTGTGGCCTGTCTCTGGGGCTTTTCTTTCCCATTGGATTCCTGTGCCATGGAGTCACTCAAAACTGCCTCTTTCACAAGGTTCTGATGCAGGGATTTCTCCTCTCTGGTCTCTGTCAATGCCTGGAGAAGGAGAGGTGGAAAGAAGGAAGGGAGGGAGGGAGGGAAGGATGGGATTCACCTCCTTGCCAGAGAGAAGGACATCCCCAAATCCATTCCTGGCAGGACAGCATTAGCAGCAGGGTTGTCCTGCAGCCGGGGGTGATGCTGGGCTGGGAGATGAAGCAGAAGAGATGGAGAAAGGGGCAGTGACTTCCTCACCTGACTGGGTGCCTCTCTCTGGTGTCTCCACTTTGGTTTCGCTGTTTGGCCTGCTAGGGGGTCTCAGGTATATTTGGGATCCCCCACCTCTAGTGTTTCCCACTGTCAAGGCTGCTGGGAGTCCTGGGAATCCTTGGGTTCAACCCTCTCCAAGATCTCTCCTTCTCCCAAATTACCCCTCACTGAGCTTTGCCCCTCTCTGGGGCATCCAGCCAGTACCAACCTACAATATTTGGGTTCACCCAAAGCCTGGTCAGGAAGGAACCAAGGGAGTTGACTTTGATGATGTACCTCCAAACAAGGCCAGATAACTGATTTCATTGCCTTGACCATCCCTTCAACACAGAGAAATACATTTGTATCACATTACACATTTCACTAAGGATCATTGATATTTCACAAATTAGCAGATACAAGTATCATAAAAGGTTTAGTTGGAAGGTTCATCTAGAGATGAACTTGGGTGTTGTTTGGGCCTCAGTACTTCAATTTCCAATGTCAGTCTGCCTCCTGATAGATGTTCTTTCCCCCGTGCTCATCCAGATGCCTCCAGGGAACCAGGAGAAGGTGAAGACTACCAGCCACGTGTCTTCCCAATGCGGATCATGTGGAACACAGGTCACCAGGTCTTCACCCAACACAGATCACCAGGAATGTGGATCACCATGTTTTTGCACAATATAGGTCACTGTGAATAATGCAACATGGGTCCTTCTAGTGGGTGATGAAGTTGGAGCAGGAGACTGTTGGGGGTTAGATTTGGATTTTTTTGTTTTGTTTTGTTTTGCCCTTGGAATTTTTTCCNCTTCCCCCAACCCAGAAGGATCCAGCCTGGCACCATCACCTAGACCAAGGAGAGGGACATTGTAGCAATCAAAACCAAAAGGGCTGCTGTGTATCTTTCTACTCTTACACTTTCTTTCTTTTCAAGTTTTTGTGTTATTTTAGTGCTTGAATATTGCTAGAGATAGTAACCAAAAGAGTTCCAAACCTACTTTACATGGTAAACAAATTGTTCTAAAATAAACCCTATGGAGATATATTTATAAACACAATCCCTGTTGTTTCACTGTAATCTGTCCCAGTGGATCTATGAACCAGAACCTGGGTTACCCTTGCCTTCAGGAGTGGATCAGAACAGGCACTGGACATGGGGGAAACTTCTGGAAGCTGCTTACAGAAGCCACCCCTGTGGAGCACCCCTATTTCCAAAACCTGACCACACAAACCCAATACACTGCCTTATATAGGTCATCAGGAACATGGGTCACCAGGTCTCTGCCCTATGGGGCTCACTGTGGATGATTCAATGCTCGTCCTTCAACGTGTAATGGAATTAAGAGCAGTGGATGAAGCTCTTCCCACACTTGGGGCACTCACAGGGGTTCCCTTCTGGGTGAATCAAGGCAGAGCTCTGGGTGAAGCTTTTCCCACAATCAGGACACTCCTGGGGCCATTCCCCAGTGTGGATATTCTGGTGGTGAATCAAGTGGGAGCTCTGGCTAAAGCTCTTTCCATATTCCAAGCACTTCAAGGGCTGTTCCCCTGCGTGAATCATCTGGTGCTGGATCAGGTAGCAGCTCCATCTGAAGCTCTTCCCACATTACAAGCACCTATAGCACATCTCCACAGTATGAAACCACTCAAGGACCACTGGGTCAGAGCTCTGGATGAAGCTTCAGCCACCTTCCTGACAAAGGGTGGGTCTTTCCTCCTTGGAGCTCCCTGGGCTGCTTTTGGAGCTCTTCCTTGTGGCCTGTCTCTGGGGCTTTTCTTTCCCATTGGATTCCTGTGCCATGGAGTCACTCAAAACTGCCTCTTTCACAAGGTTCTGATGCAGGGATTTCTCCTCTCTGGTCTCTGTCAATGCCTGGAGAAGGAGAGGTGGAAAGAAGGAAGGGAGGGAGGGAGGGAGGGAAGGATGGGATTCACCTCCTTGCCAGAGAGAAGGACATCCCCCAAATCCATTCCTGGCAGGACAGCATTAGCAGCAGGGTTGTCCTGCAGCCGGGGGTGATGCTGGGCTGGGAGATGAAGCAGAAGAGATGGAGAAAGGGGCAGTGACTTCCTCACCTGACTGGGTGCCTCTCTCTGGTGTCTCCACTTTGGTTTCGCTGTTTGGCCTGCTAGGGGGTCTCAGGTATATTTGGGATCCCCCACCTCTAGTGTTTCCCACTGTCAAGGCTGCTGGGAGTCCTGGGAATCCTTGGGTTCAACCCTCTCCAAGATCTCTCCTTCTCCCAGATTACCCCTCACTGAGCTTTGCCCCTCTCTGGGGCATCCAGCCAGTACCAACCTACAATATTTGGGTTCACCCAAAGCCTGGTCAGGAAGAACCAAGGGAGTTGACTTTGATGATGTACCTCCAAACAAGGCCAGATAACTGATTTCATTGCCTTGACCATCCCTTCAACACAGAGAAATACATTTGTATCACATTACACATTTCACTAAGGATCATTGATATTTCACAAATTAGCAGATACAAGTATCATAAAAGGTTTAGTTGGAAGGTTCATCTAGAGATGAACTTGGGTGTTGTTTGGGCCTCAGTACTTCAATTTCCAATGTCAGTCTGCCTCCTGATAGATGTTCTTTCCCCCGTGCTCATCCAGATGCCTCCAGGGAACCAGGAGAAGGTGAAGACTACCAGCCACGTGTCTTCCCAATGCGGATCATGTGGAACACAGGTCACCAGGTCTTCACCCAACACAGATCACCAGGAATGTGGATCACCATGTTTTTGCACAATATAGGTCACTGTGAATAATGCAACATGGGTCCTTCTAGTGGGTGATGAAGTTGGAGCAGGAGACTGTTGGGGGTTAGATTTGGATTTTTTTGTTTTGTTTTGTTTTGCCCTTGGAATTTTTTCCCTGGACACTGACGACTGGGTGATCGACTGGGTGATCGTCAGTACTTAACAAAGACAAAATAAACCAGGGAAGGAAAGACCGAAGGGACAGGGGGGGCTGGGGCTGGGCACTTTTTTGCCTTGGCACTCGAGGAGAGAGGACACCGAGGCTGTTCGCTTGTTTTGAGAGGAGTTTCACTGTCACCATCGACTCTGCTCCTGGAAAAAACCTGCTACACATCTGCTCGTGTGCCCGGGGATTTCTGAGTTCTCCCCCTGCCCCACTGGAGTGGGCCCGACCCTGTCCCCGCCGTCACTTTTGCGGCTTTTGCCTACGCTGACCTCACACCGTCTGCTCAGCTGGGACATCTCTACTGCTCCAGCCACCACTGCAGAACTGCCCATCCACCTCATCACCAGCCCGGGACCTTCCACCGTTAGAGCTTGGTGCCTCAGAGCCACTGGGGATCAGGCTGCCCTGGGATTTGTGGTCCCTCGAGGTTCTTGGTTTCTGTCTTATTGTTAATGCTGTAGTTGTTCGTTTGTTTGTTTGCTTGTTTTGTTAGATATATATATATTAGTAAAAAAACCCTGTTATTCCCATTCCCACATCTTTTGCCTGAGAGCCCCTTAATTTCAAATTTATAATAATTTGGAGGGAGGGGGTTTACAGTCTCCATTGCAAGGGGAGAGCACCGGTTTCCCCCTAGCAGATACCTGTCTTTTCAAACCAAGACAGAGACAAAACTGTTCCTGAAGTCAGGGCACTTGTAAGGCTTCCCCTACTTATGGGTCCGTTGGTGTGAAATCAAGGCAGAGCTGTAGGAGAAGCTCTTCCCACACTCGGGACACTCTTAGGGCCTCTCCCTGGTGCAAATGTGTTGGTGGAGGGTGGAGTTGTGCTTGAAGCCCTTCCCACAGCTGGGGCAGCGGAAGGGCTTCTCCCTCTGTGTTTGCTCAAGCATGACCAGATGGGAGCTCCTCTGAAAACTCTTCCCATCCTCAGGACACTTGTATGGCTATTCCTCACTGTGGACCTTCTGGTTGCTCATCAGGTGGGATCTGAAGCTGAATTTCTTTCTGCAGTTGAGGCACTGGTAGGGCCACTCCCCAGTGTGGACAAGCTGGCAGGTGAGGAGGTTGGGAGCCTGGTTAAAGCTCTTCCTACACTCCACACACTTTTAGGAATGTCGCCCCAGTGTGCAGGTGCTGGTGGATGATGAGGTTGGAGCCGTCACTGAAGCCCTTCCCACATTTCAAGCACTTGAATGGCTGTTCCCCAGTGTGGATCTTATGGTGACAGATCACATGGGAGCTCTGCCTGAAGCTCTCCCCGCACTCAAAGCACCTGTAGTGCTTCTCATCAATACGAAGCTGTTTGAGGACCACCAGGTCAGAGCTCTGGAAGAAGCTTCGGCCACCTTCCTGGCATGGGGTGGGTCTTTCTTCCTCAAAGCACCCTGGGCTGGGTTTGCAGTTCCTCCTTGTGCATGATCTTGGGGCTTTTTCCTCTCCGTTGGACTCCTGCGCTGTGGAACTGCTCAAAATGGCCTCTATCACACTGGGTTCTGTGTGGATCCCACACGTGGATTTGTCCTCTCTGGTCTCTGCCTGCAGCTCATTGCCTGGGGGAGGAAGGACAAGGAAAGGATGGGATTTGCCTCAATGCCAGAGGGAAGGGGAAAGGAGATCCCCAAATCTGTCAGGACAGCGTCAGCAGCAGGGTTGTCCTCCAGCTGGGACAATGCTGGGCTGAGAGATGGATCAGAAGAGAGGCGGAAAGAGGCAGTGACTTCCCCCTCACCTGCCTGGGTATCCTGGGGCATCTTCCTTTCCTCACAGCCTTCTCTATCCAGCCAAGGCTTAGAAATTACAACATTTGCTATGGCATATTCACTGTCACACACACATGGTCAGAAGGAGTTTGTAAAAGGTCCCTGTGGGAAATTCCTCGGGAATCCCATGGAATTCTTACTTCAAGTGCCTTTGCATCTTCCCACCAGGCACAGGGAGGAACCTCGAGGAGTGAGGGGGCTCAGCCCAGGACCTGTCATCATTTGGGGATGCCCTGAGTGCAGCAAACAGGAGAGTTCCCAGCTTGCAGAGGCCCCAGCACAGGGAGGTCTCTGTCCCAGCTGCTGCGGTCAAGGAGAGTTCCAAGGGTCTCACTCGGGGCTGCTGTTTATAGGGCCCAAGGGATGGGCTTTAGTCACAGGCATTTTCCATCCTGGCCAGAGCTCAGGGTGGTTTCCAAGGCTGTTGGAGCTTGCTGGACAGCACCAGTTCCTGGAACAGACATCTCCTGGGGAGAGATTTTCCCAAGTGTGTCCACTGATGTTTCATGAGATCTGAGATGCTCTGAAGGCTCTTCCCACATTCCCCACGCTCATAAGACTATTCCCTTGTGCCGGTGGGTGATGAATCTGGACGAAAGAAGAGAATTCCCAGAGCCTGGAGCTGGGTGCGAGGCAGACGAGAATCACCATAGGATGATGCGGAGCGGCTTCCCAACGGAGTGCCCGAGCTGCTCCTGTCTACCAACTTCACCCCGGAATGCCGCTCCCTTTCCCGTCTGCTGGAACACCTCTCTGTGGGCAGAGACACGGGTCACGGCGTGCCCCCCGCCAGCCCCCCGCTACAGCAACTTCCAGCACCTCACAGCCAGCTGGAAGCTCAGGAGGCCGTTGCCGGATCCCCGTTTCCCACTCCCCTCCGCTCCACCGCCACCGCAGTGCGGCTGCTGGGTGAGGGCAACCGCCCACTGAGGACCCGCCTCCCCCAGTGCCGCAAGCAACCCCTCCAGGGATTACGTAAAGGAGATGTGAAGGGACCGCCTTTCACTTTCCGCTGTGCCACCTCCCTTCATCTTCCCTCTTCCACTCCTTTCCCATCGTCCCCGCAAATCCCAGCTCCCCCCATCTCCGTTTGGGGCTGACCCACCTCCTCTACCGCTCCGTTTGAGGGTCTCCCCCCGTTTTCTCCCTTCTCTCCCCGTTTACATGGCGTCCTGTCCCTTGGCCGCAGTCGGATGGATGGAGCGGGAGTAGCTGAAGGCAGCGGAAGGATAAAGGAAGAGGAGGAGCAGGAGCCGGAAAAGGAGGAGAAGCCGGAAGAGGTAGAGGAAGAGGTGTCTTCGTTTTTCTTGCCTTTAATTTCTCTCTCCCGGGGCTTCCACTGTACCAGGGCCAGGAGGTCTGTGGCACTCCCCAGCTCAGCTTCTGTATCTGTCTGATCTTCCACGGAGGAGAAGCAGAAAGAGGAAGAAGAGGAAATTCGCGGCTTCACCGCGCCCTGTGTCCGCAGCCCTCCCGGCCCGTGGAGCATCTGCCCCGCCGCATCCCACAGGTGACCGAGGAGGGGGAACTTGCCCCAGATATCTTGGGCGTCCCTGGGAGGTGTTTTTTTCCGGGGGTCCCGGCCGTGCCTGTCGGCAGAATCCCGGCTACGGCAGGGAAGGTGCGGGGTCCCGGATGCCACCTGGAGATCGCCCGGCGGGGTAGGGAAAACCGGTTCCGGCCACCCCTGGCATGGGAGACCAGAGAGAGGCGGTTTGGAATAGCCCCGGCAGACTATAAAGGGGGAAGCACAGAGTTAATTGGGAGGGCAGGATCCCCTCGACCCTGAACTTGGACGGGACTCGGAGAGGGGGTGTCCCCAGCATCCTGGAGTGAGGCGAGCCTGAACAGGGGGAACCCTCGAATCCCCAGTAGCTGAAACAGAGACTCAGCGGAGAAGGGACCCCTACGACCTCTAAAACTTCTAGCAACCCTTCTGGGTCAGTAGGGACCAGGAGACGGAAGATCTCCAGGACCCCAAAATGGAGAGACCAGAGAGAGGGGAATTTTGGAGGGCTCCTTTGCTGAATCTTAATATTCTGGAGGTTTTTTTTCTGCATCGTGGTCTTTTGGAGGTTGCCATGGACACAAGATGTCTGATGACTTTTAGAAATGGACTTGGGCAGGAATAACCTCCAACCCAGCATGCTCACACATTGTTTTCCCCCAAAACCAGGATTTGTCATTCCTAAACCTTGGCTGAAGGGAGGAGGAGGCTGCTTGGAAGAGGAAGATGTCCCAGGACACAGAGGCCGGTGAGGAGGAAGTCAGTGCCCCTTTGCCCCTCTCTTCTGCTCCATCTCCCAGCCCAGCCTAGCCCCCAGCTGCAGGGCAACCCTGCTTGCTGATGCCATCTGGCCGGGGATGCCTTGCGGGGATCTCCTTCCCCTTCTCTCTGGCACGGAGGCAAATCCCATCCTCTCCTTGTCCTTTCTCTCCCAGGCAATGAGCTGCAGACAGAGACCAGGGAGGACCAATCTTCCTGGCAGAATCTTGTGGAAGAGGCCATTTTGAGCGGCTCTACCACACAGGAATCCAATGGGGAAGAGAAGCCCCAGAGATCCTGCACAAGGGGGGACTGCAAACCCAGCCCAGGGAGCTGTGAGGAGGAAAGCCCCTTCCTGTGCCAGGTGGGTGGTCGGAGATCCAGGCAGAGTTCAGAGCTGGTGGAGAAGCTCCACAAGTGCTTGGAATGTGGGAAGAGCTTCAGCCGGAGCTTCCACCTCCTCCGCCACCAGATGATCCACACAGGGGAACGCCCCTATGAGTGTGTGGAATGTGGGAAGAGCTTTGGCCGGAGCTCCTGTCTGATCCGCCATCAGGTAATTCACACAGGGGAACGGCCCTACACGTGCAAGGAATGTGGGAAAAGCTTCAGTGACCGCTCCAACCTCCTCACCCACCAGCGCCTGCACTCCCAGGAACGGCCCTACCAATGTGGGGAGTGTGGGAAGAGCTTCAGCATCAGCTCCGACCTGATCCAGCACCAGAAGATCCACAGTGGAGAACGTCCCTACGAGTGTCCCGAGTGTGGGAAGAGATTTCGTACCAGCTCCCATCTCCTCCTGCACCAGCGGATTCACACAGAGGAGAGGCCCTTCCGCTGCCCCGACTGTGGGAAGGGCTTCAAACGCAACTCTCACCTCACTGTCCACCGGCGCATCCACACTGGGGAAAGGCCCCACGAGTGTCCTGAGTGTGGGAAGAACTTCTCACAGAGCTCCAAGCTGATCCAACACCAATGGACCCACTTGTAAGGGAAGTCCTGTGAGTGCCCTGACTGTGGGAAAAGCTTTGTCTGCTGCTCCAACTTGATCATTGGAGGACCCACATTGGATGATTTACAGTGACCCTGACTGGGCCGAGACATGGTGATCCCATGTTCCAAGTGGCCAGTATATTGGATTTGTGTGGCCAGGTTTTGGAAGTAGGGGGCTACAGGGATGGCTTCTGTGAGAAGCTGCTAGAAATTTCCCCATGTCCAGCAGAGCCAACACCTGCTCCTGGTTGGATCCACAACTTGCCAACACTAAGCCCATCAGAAATGGCAGTGACACCTCTGGATAATGGATTCAAGAAGGAAAAAGTTCTTGTGCAGATGGAATTAGGTGCAGGGAAGAGCATAGTGAGAAAATGTGAGAGGAACAGCTCTGCAGACACCCAAGGCAGTGCAGAAGGAGGGGCAGGAGCTGCTCCAGGTGCTGGAGTTGAGATCTCCCTGCAGCCCACAGAGAGGAGCCCCTGCCAGAGCAGGGGGATGCCCAAATAGAGGGTTGTGAGCCTGTGGGAAGCTCATGCTGGAGCAGCCTCCATGCAGGCCCTTGTGGATCCCTGGGCAGAGTAGCCCACACCGGAGCAGCTTTGCTTGAAGGACTTGAGACCCTGTGGGGAACCCACACTGGGGCAGAGGAAGGACTCCCAACTTCTTGTCCCCTGAGGAGCAGCAGGAACAAGATGCAATGAACTGACCACTGAACTGGCTGTGACTCCCATTCTCATCTTCCTGTGCTGCTGGAGGGACGAGGTAGAGCATGGGAAAATGGAAAGGCTAGGGGAAAGAGTTTTTAAGTTTTATTTTTGTTCTCGTTATCCTGCTCTGATTTAGTTGGTAATAGATTGCAATCCTGTCCCTGGGGCGAGTCTGTTTTGCCTGTGACAGTGTTTGGGGAGCAATCCGCCCTGGTCCTTATCTCAACTCCCGGGCCTTTCCTTTTCTCTCCCCTGTCCAGGTGCAGAGGGCAGGGACAGAGCAATTTTGGTGGCACCTTGCATCCAGACAGGGTCAACCCACCAGAGGGCCTTAGAAGTGGCATGTGAGGGTCCCCCATTTTTGGGACATCCCAGCTAGAGCAGCTCCTTGCTGCAGCCCAATCCCTCAGGCAGCCCTCAGCCCAGCAGAGCACTGGGCTTGATGACTCCAGAGTGTCAGGCAGACCTGCACACTCAGCTTTCCCTACCTGGACTCCATCTATGCCCCACCCCTCACCCCCAGCACTCCCTGCCAGGGGAATTTGGGAAGGGAACACCTAGAGGGCACCCAGGCCGGGTCCCCCGAGCTGTCCCAGGGCGGGCAGCTGCAGTGAGGTGAGTGTGGGTGGGAGCCCCACCGGGCCTGGCCCTGCCCGGGCACGAGTGATGCTGCCCACCCATGCTCTGCACTGGTCCGACTGGTGCTCCCAATGCCTCGTGGCTGCTTTGGGGCCATTGGCACCTGCCCAGCACTGGGGATGGAGCATATGGCTGCAAGTGGGTTGCACTGGTGGCAATGGTGTTGCTGGGAGCCCCCTGGCTCTCGGTTGAACAGGGAGGTGGGGAAGGGAACAAAAAGGTTTCAGAGGACACATAAGGGCAGGTGGGACAGCGGGAAAAGGGTTTCCAGTGGGGGCCCCTTCGCGTCCCCCATCATTTGATCTCTGGAGCAATTCCCAGGGGCTCTGGGGGGGGATGAGATCCACACAGGGAGGGGCCCCGATTCCCCTGTCCATCCCTTGGGAGCAAATGGGGGGCTTCCCCTCACACAGCAGCTGGTGCTGCAGTGACCATGTGGCAGAGTGGGGGCTGGAAAGGGGATTCCAGAGTGGCCCCCTAAATTTCCAACCTGCTGCAGGGTGGTGGGGGCAGGGCTTTGCACCCCCCAGCTTGCCTCCTTGCCCACACAGTGGTGTTTCTGTGGATGGGAAAAGCCCAGTATCACTTCCTGAATGGCCCTGAGTGGGTGAAGTTCATGGATAAGAACATCTATAAACCTAAAGCAGATCCAGCACTTCAACAGTGTTTTGAGCGCTTCGTGGGGACACCAAGTATGGGAGCACCCAGGCCCAGTACTGGAACACCCAGCTGGAATTACTGGAGAAGAGATGGGCTCAGGTACTGCAGTACAGGGCCACATACTGCTGGCACAACTACCAGATCATGACCCCAATCACCTGGCATGAGCAGTCCTATTTTTGAGGAAAACTCCCCCAAATCCCTACAAAAATCCCCAAATCCTCCTCCTTATCCCCCGAAATCCCAAATTCTTCTTGAAATTAAATTGAAATGGTTGGGGTTTAGGGGTCTTTGTTTAATTACTTTATTTTAGCCCAAATTTAATGTGTTTGTAAAAGATGAAAATGGTTCAAAAGAAAACAAAGGCCCAAATAAAAGGATTTACACATCGGTGTCATGTGATTATCTCTGTTGCTGGGTTGTTCGGGTGGGAAGAGCCCTTTTTAGAGCCTTTGATCTGAATAGTTTTGTCTTAGCAGCAATCCATTTGTGGAAGATGCCTGTGGGCCATAGAGAATTAGAATAATGGAATTAAAAAGACCTCTTGGTTGCAAAAGACCTCGAGGATCATCCAGTTTTGCTTGATGCCTTCTGAAGAAATGAGTGGTAGTTGCTGGTGAGATGTTTTGGGGTCTAAAGTCAACAAAACTGCTCTTCTCAATGAATTCCCAATGTTGGTCTTCATCTAATGGATGTTCCTTCCCCTGCATTCATCAAGGTGCCTGCAGGGAATGAGGAGGATGTGGAGACCACCAGCCAGGTGTCTTCCCAATGTGGATCACCTGGAACGTGGGCTAGCAGGTCTCTGCCCAATGTGGTTCACTGGGAATATTGGTCAACATGTCTTTTTCCAATGTGTACCACCGGGTCTCTGCCCAATAGAGGATCATCCAATATTTGTCCTCTGATGGGTGATAAAGTTGGACAAAACTCTTCCAGCAGTTGGGGCACTTGCAGGGCTTCTCTTACAAGTGGGGCCATTGGTGTGAGGTCAAGGTACTGCTCTGGGTGACGAGGTGGGTGCTCTAGTTGAATCTCTTCTCACACTTGGGACACTCACAGGGCCATTCCCCAGGATGGACCTTCTGGTGGCAGATGAGGTGGGAGCGGTCACTGAAGCTCTTCTCACATTCCAAACACCTATAGGGCCATTGCCCTGTGTGGCTCTTCTGATGGTGGATCAGGATGGAACTCTGAGTGACGCTCTTCCTACATTGCTCACTCATAGGGCCATTTCCCCATGTGCACACAGCAGTAAATGAGGAGGTAAGAGCTGTTGCTGAAGCTCTTCCCACATTCCAAGAAGCACTTTTAGGGTTTCTCTTTGGTGTGAAGATGCTGCTGGACCCCCACGTCAGAGCTCTGGCCGAAGTTCTTGCTGTCTTCCTGGCACAGGGTGGCTCTTTCCTCCTCAGAGCAACCTGGCTTGGGTTTGCAGTTCCTCCTCGTTCATGATCTTGGGGCTTTTACTCCCCATTGGATTCATGCACCGTGGAACTGCTCAAAACAGCCTCTTCCATGAGGTTCTGCCAGGGGGATTTGTCCTCCCTCGTTTCTGTCTGCAGTGTCTGAATACAACCTGACACCCTGTTAAGTCAGGACGTTGTAGCAGTTCAATTAAATAGTGGCTGCAGTCCTTTTGGACTGACATAAGTGGTTCTGTTGGAGCAGAGATGATCCTGTAGAAGGGTATGGTTTTCCTCTGAAGGTCAAGTGGTGGTGTAGATGGGTCTGATTTTCTTCTGGGAATCCAGTGGAAACAGGCTGTCCTGGTGTTCTGAATCTCAGGTTTTATGCAGGTAGGAATGCTTGGCTCCTCCCCCTTGCTGGAGCATCTTACAGTGGGATGGTGTAATTTTATCAGCCATGCAGTGAGGAGCAATGGCCCATTAACAGAAGATATCTCATGGGAGGGAGGATGGGTGGTGGAAGAGATAAAGAAAACTGCCCCACCTGGTTTTAACAGCTGGGACAGAATATACCCCCACCCCCTTCCCCCCTGTAGTTATGAGGAGTGCGTCATGGAAATAAAGAAACACTGCCCTATCTTGCATTGCAGCCTAGGACAATTTTACACTGTAACAGCCTAGTGCTGTTCATCCACCTAGAACTTGGTGCCAGACTAGTAATCCTGCCATCAGTTATTATCAGAGGTGTGGTTGCACAACTCCGCAGACAACAGAGCCTCAGTTACCCTTACAGCAAACAATGGGGCCATGCCCTTGCTTTGCAAATATTTTAGCACTAGAATTCGTTTGGCACAGCCCTATACCAGAGGACTACACTGCTTATTACATTTCTGGGTACTTTCAGCATAACCTAAAGTTCATAGAAATAGCCTATACATTTCCTCTGTCTAGCAAATTCCTTCACCATTCATAAATTTGGTCACAGGATCACCCAAAGAGTATTTCCACATTCACGAATGATTCGCACAAGAGAAATCAGTTTCGACAACCAGTCTACATACAATTCCAATTTCTTTTCTGGGCCTGGGAGAGCTAAAGCTGGGGCATTAATCAGCCTTTCCCCTAATTTTCTTAAGTTCTGCTTTCCTACTGGTGTCTATACAACTACATTGGGACTATGCTGGGTTAAAAAGCCACAGAATAAAGTCCTTAATCCAGGTCTTGTAATACCCTGTTAATCCTAAAAACTGTTACCGCTCTCATGCAGTCCTGGGAAACGGCACCTCCAAGATTTCCTGGATTCCCTCTGGGCCAACACACCCCAAGCTTTAAGTCAAAATGCACCCAAAACATTCAACCTCTCTTTTTATTACCTGTGTTTTCCCTTCAGACACTCCAAGCCTCCTCTCCAGCCAGAAAACAGAACAATTTCACAGTGGCTTCCCTTACCACCTCCTCCCATTCTCTTGATAGGAGCAAGCCTTTCACATACTGCATTAATGTCATTCCATTCCCCTTTACTCCTCCCATTGCTATTTGCCTTAACCATATATCTCCACACTCCCCTTCAACCAAGCCTTTCCCAAACCAACACCATATTGCTCCCTCTGGATGTGAATTGCAAGACCGCTTCTCAGTGCCTCTTATTGCCCCCTCTGGCCGTCCACATTTCCCATATTGCCTTATCTGGGCATACACCGTATTGCCTGCTCTGGGCACCCATGCCCCTGTAACTACCTCTGGGAGAATGAGCAAACCATCTCAATATTCTCCGAAAAGACTCTGGAGATATTTTGGTATCATCATCCCTTTTTTCAACTTTCCTTTGTTGACCACCCTGGGCATCATACCATGTTTTACTCCCTGAAATTGTACTCACTGGTGAGATTTGCCAAGACCCTTCCTTGACTGTCCCTTAGTGGCTCCTCTGGGCATCCATGTCCAGTGGTCCTTTCCTATGGACTCTTCATGGACCCCCCTGGTCTGCCTCTTGTCTGTCTCCTGGGCAGTCTCGGGTACCACATCAATTGCCCGGTGGCGGCCAGCGCCGAAGGGAGCTGGTCACTGAAACTGGATAGGAGTGCCTTCAGCTCCTCTTGCTGCATGCCAGACCCAGATGGTGGAAGACTACTGAAGCAAGCCCCCGTTGTCAGGAAAATCCACAAACGCCAGAGGTTTATGTCCAAAAAGGAGACAGAGGAGTCCTTCAGCTTTATTCAGATAAAGGGAGAGAGTCCACTGGGGCACACACCTACAGGCTTTTCTCTGTCTCAGGGTTTCAGAGGCTGAAGCCTCCCTTTTATCCTAAACTCCAGCTGTGTGTTGCCCTCTTCCTTTCCCCATTGGCTGAGGTACTAGGAAGGTACAGCCTTCCCCAGCTACTGGCCCTTGAACCTGGCATTTTCCCCAAAGTTCAGAAGATCAGGCCTGTGCAGACCCTTGTCTCTTTCAGGAGCCAAGCTGTCTGGGCTCCACAACAATCCTACTGCCCAAAGTCCGTACAGACATTAAGACCCATTTCAAAGACATTAACGCCATACCTTCACACACCAAATTATTTGTAAAGACATTAGCACACATCTTTCCTCACATGGGTATGGAGAAAAATATAATAATATAATAGTAAACACATAATTTTTTTTGCCATTAGCTTTGGTAAGAATAAGAGCCAAACTTGAGGGAATATTCAATTATTCCCCTTTGAATTGTTTGGGATTCTTACCCTTTAAATTTTCATTTTCATTTGGGGAGGTGAAAATGTATATTTAAACCAGTATGTGGTGAGGATACTGTGTCTTGTGAAATCTCTGTGACAGGAAGCCCAGTTAGCACAGACATTGCCTTTGGACTTTGCCGTTCAGAACATTAAACCAGGACCACAGAGACAGCAGCCAGGTCAGCTGAACACATGTGGACTCATCACACTGAGGTCAAGGTCTCTAAAGCCCTGAAGATTTGGACTTCGTGGCTGGAAGAAAAGGATGGGAGACTGTAGCAATGTATTTGCTTGTTAAGTTAAGCTATTCTTTGCACCATCCAAACTCCCTGTGATGTTATCTGAACACCTGCAGCTTGTTAGTCAGGCTCAGGAATCCTCCAAGGCCACTGCGGCAAAAACAGGACAAAAACNAAGTTCATAGAAATAGCCTATACATTTCCTCTGTCTAGCAAATTCCTTCACCATTCATAAATTTGGTCACAGGATCACCCAAAGAGTATTTCCACATTCACGAATGATTCGCACAAGAGAAATCAGTTTCGACAACCAGTCTACATACAATTCCAATTTCTTTTCTGGGCCTGGGAGAGCTAAAGCTGGGGCATTAATCAGCCTTTCCCCTAATTTTCTTAAGTTCTGCTTTCCTACTGGTGTCTATACAACTACATTGGGACTATGCTGGGTTAAAAAGCCACAGAATAAAAAGTCCTTAATCCAGGTCTTGTAATACCCTGTTAATCCTAAAAACTGTTACCGCTCTCATGCAGTCCTGGGAAACGGCACCTCCAAGATTTCCTGGATTCCCTCTGGGCCAACACACCCCAAGCTTTAAGTCAAAATGCACCCAAAACATTCAACCTCTCTTTTTATTACCTGTGTTTTCCCTTCAGACACTCCAAGCCTCCTCTCCAGCCAGAAAACAGAACAATTTCACAGTGGCTTCCCTTACCACCTCCTCCCATTCTCTTGATAGGAGCAAGCCTTTCACATACTGCATTAATGTCATTCCATTCCCCTTTACTCCTCCCATTGCTATTTGCCTTAACCATATATCTCCACACTCCCCTTCAACCAAGCCTTTCCCAAACCAACACCATATTGCTCCCTCTGGATGTGAATTGCAAGACCGCTTCTCAGTGCCTCTTATTGCCCCCTCTGGCCGTCCACATTTCCCATATTGCCTTATCTGGGCATACACCGTATTGCCTGCTCTGGGCACCCATGCCCCTGTAACTACCTCTGGGAGAATGTGCAAACCATCTCAATATTCTCCGAAAAGACTCTGGAGATATTTTGGTATCATCATCCCTTTTTTCAACTTTCCTTTGTTGACCACCCTGGGCATCATACCATGTTTTACTCCCTGAAATTGTACTCACTGGTGAGATTTGCCAAGACCCTTCCTTGACTGTCCCTTAGTGGCTCCTCTGGGCATCCATGTCCAGTGGTCCTTTCCTATGGACTCTTCATGGACCCCCCTGGTCTGCCTCTTGTCTGTCTCCTGGGCAGTCTCGGGTACCACATCAATTGCCCGGTGGCGGCCAGCGCCGAAGGGAGCTGGTCACTGAAACTGGATAGGAGTGCCTTCAGCTCCTCTTGCTGCATGCCAGACCCAGATGGTGGAAGACTACTGAAGCAAGCCCCCGTTGTCAGGAAAATCCACAAACGCCAGAGGTTTATGTCCAAAAAGGAGACAGAGGAGTCCTTCAGCTTTATTCAGATAAAGGGAGAGAGTCCACTGGGGCACACACCTACAGGCTTTTCTCTGTCTCAGGGTTTCAGAGGCTGAAGCCTCCCTTTTATCCTAAACTCCAGCTGTGTGTTGCCCTCTTCCTTTCCCCATTGGCTGAGGTACTAGGAAGGTACAGCCTTCCCCAGCTACTGGCCCTTGAACCTGGCATTTTCCCCAAAGTTCAGAAGATCAGGCCTGTGCAGACCCTTGTCTCTTTCAGGAGCCAAGCTGTCTGGGCTCCACAACAATCCTACTGCCCAAAGTCCGTACAGACATTAAGACCCATTTCAAAGACATTAACGCCATACCTTCACACACCAAATTATTTGTAAAGACATTAGCACACATCTTTCCTCACATGGGTATGGAGAAAAATATAATAATATAATAGTAAACACATAATTTTTTTTGCCATTAGCTTTGGTAAGAATAAGAGCCAAACTTGAGGGAATATTCAATTATTCCCCTTTGAATTGTTTGGGATTCTTACCCTTTAAATTTTCATTTTCATTTGGGGAGGTGAAAATGTATATTTAAACCAGTATGTGGTGAGGATACTGTGTCTTGTGAAATCTCTGTGACAGGAAGCCCAGTTAGCACAGACATTGCCTTTGGACTTTGCCGTTCAGAACATTAAACCAGGACCACAGAGACAGCAGCCAGGTCAGCTGAACACATGTGGACTCATCACACTGAGGTCAAGGTCTCTAAAGCCCTGAAGATTTGGACTTCGTGGCTGGAAGAAAAGGATGGGAGACTGTAGCAATGTATTTGCTTGTTAAGTTAAGCTATTCTTTGCACCATCCAAACTCCCTGTGATGTTATCTGAACACCTGCAGCTTGTTAGTCAGGCTCAGGAATCCTCCAAGGCCACTGCGGCAAAAACAGGACAAAAACAAGGCTGAGAGGCTTGGGAAGCAGGCTGAGAGGCTTGAGAAAGTTGATCGTTGAGAATGCAAACTTTAGATACAAGCTGGGCTCAGCATGGGAACGAACTCTGGCCAATTAGGTGCCCTAAGGGGTGTATGGACAGGCTGAGGGACCAATCAAGCAATGTGTGTGTGTGTGTGTATGCTATGCAAAAATCTATAACTGTCACTCACTGTAAACAATAAATGGCTTCTGAGAAATCATATTGATTCGAGTACGGAGGTCCGTTCTTTCCTGCAGGAGACCTCAGCTATCAGTAGCCATGGATCGTCTACAAAGATTAATGGGCTAATATGAACTGTCATCATTTATTTTATTCTCTGTATTTACTTGGCACACCTATTGCAGGGACCAGACATAGGAAAGTCAGGAGTGTTTCAAATGTTCCAGGTTGTTAAAAAGGGTTAAGTTCATAACTAGTGGTTGTAAAGACAAATTGAGAAATAAGAAGAGAAGGGATTGAGAGGAAAGATGTGTGCTAATGTCTTTACAAATAATTTGGTGGGTGAAGATATGGGTGTTAATATCTCTACTGACTTTGGGCAGTAGGTTTGCTGCAGAACCCAGACAGCTTGGCTCCTGATAGAGACAAGGGTCTGCACAAGGCTGAGTTTCTGAACTTTGGCATAAAACAGTAGGTTCAAGGTGGGCATGTGGAAGGTGGTTGGGGAAGGCTGTACCTTCCTAGTACCTCAGCCAATGGGGAAAGGAAGAGGGCAACATGTGGACAGGAGTTTAGGATGAAAGGAGGCTGTGCCCTCCAAAACCCTGAGAGAGAAAAGCCTGCGGGTTGTGCCCCAGTGGACTCTCTCTCTTTATTCTAATAAAGTTGAAAGACTCCTCTGTCTCCCTTTAGGACATAAACCTCTGGCATTTGTGGATTTTCCTGACAGGTTCAATCTCCATATTTTGGAGGTTTCTGTGGCTGAATCTTGATGATTTGGGGGTTTGGGGGCAGTGTTGTGGTGCTGTGATATTTTTTCAGCTGAATCTTGGTATTTTGGTTATTTTCATGGACACAAAATATCTGGTGACTTCTGATGCCCAAAACTAGGCAAGAAAATAAAGCTCTATAATTGATTCGACTGCAGAGCAGGTATTTGTTTATTCAGCACTGGGAGTAAGGGGGTTGCCCTGCCACAAAACTCACTCAATCTTCTTTAGGCTTCAGTTACATTTTAAAAGTCCTTCTATACAATGTCACAATTACAACGTATCATTAGCATACTCATATTTGCATAAAGTTGTGCTTTTACAACAGTTAGTTGCTTTCGTGGATGTGTCAGTTCCTTCTGTAGTGGTCATCACTCTTTTGGTGGTCTTTTGATGAAGGCTTCTGTAGTCTTCATCAGTTTGAACTTTTTTACTCCTGTCTTCAACACATGCTCTGTGCTTCTTGTTTTTCAGTCTAACTGGTTTTTAGCTAATTTTGCAGTTTTCAAGTTCCCTTAAAAATTGCTATCTTGCTTGTTTTTGCTTGTGCATGTTATCTCGTTTTCTTTGTTATCTTGCTTGCTTTACCTGCACATCTTGTTACAATATTATTTGTGGTTAACCTTTTGTTACATACCACTTAGGTTTCACTTCTAGAGATGGACTTGGGCAGGAGGAACCCCCAACCCAACATGCTCACACCATATTTTTCCCCCAAAACAAGATTTCTTATTCCTAAGCCTTGGCTGGATGGCGAATGAGGCTGTGAGGAAGAGGCTCTGGCTCCTCCAGGCAGGTAAGGAGGAAGTTGCTGTGCCTTTCTTCTCATGTCCTCCATCTCCCAGTCCAGAATTGCCCCTGGCTGCAGGACAACCTTGTTACCAATGCTTTCTTGCCAGGGACGGATTTGGGGGGATCTCCTTCCCCCTCCCTGTGGAGGAAAATCCCCTTCCTGTCCCTCTTCTCCTTCTTTCATTGCCTTTTCCTTCTTCCTTCTCCTTTTTCCTCCATCTCCTTCTTCCTTCCTCTCCTTCCTTCTTCCTTCCTCTTTTTCCTTAGTGTTCTTTCATCTCCTTCCCATTCCTTGTTTTTTTTCCTTCTCCTTTTTTCTTTCTCTCCTCCTTCCTCTCCTTGCTCCTTCCAATCCTTCTTTCCTCTCTGTATTCCTTCTTTTTTTCATATTTCCTTTTATTGCTCCTTTTTTTTTCTTGTTCTGTCCTCTTCTTCATTTGTCTCATTCCATCCTCTTCTTGCTCTTTCTCCCCCAGGCAACAAGATGCAGTTGGAGACCAGGGAATATAAATCCCTGTATTAGAACCAAAGAAGGGGCTTTTTTTTGAGTGGTTCCATGGTGCAGGAATTTAACAGGGAGGAAAAACTGCTGAGATATCCCATGAGGAGGAGTTGCAAACCCAGCCCATGATGCTCTGAGGAGGAAAGACCCACCCTGTGCCAGGAAAGTGGACAGAGATCCAGCTGGAGCTCTTGCCTCATGGTCCAGCAGCAGCTTCATGCCAATGAGAAGCCCTACAAGTGCGTGGAATGTGGAATGAGCTTCAGCATCATCACTACCTTCATCACCCATCAGCACCTGCACACAGAGGGTGACTTGATGATGGAAAGGGCTTCAACCACAACTTCCACCGCATCGTCCACCATTATGTCCACACTGGGGAGAGGCCCTATAAGTGTCCTGAGTGTTGGAAAACATTTTGGAGCTGCTTGTACCTCACTGAGCATCAGTGGACGCACACAGAGGAGAGGCCCTATGAATGTTCTGAGTGTGGGAAGAGGTTCTGGACCAGCTTGGATCTTATCAAGCATCAGCAGATGCACAGAGGAGAGGCCCTTCTGCTGCACTGACAGCAGGGAGGGCTTTATCCACAGCACTGACCTCAACATCCACCACTGCATCATCCTCCCTCACATTCCTCAGGTGACTGGGGAGGGGGAGCTTGGCTCAAATATCCAGGAGGGAGAGTGTCTCTCAGTATCTGTTTTTTATGAGGTGATACCTGGATTTTGCAGGACTCCAAAGCTGATCTGCAAATGTCCCTGTGGAAGATATTGGGGGCGATTCCAGAGATGATATTTCTCCTGGTGCTGCTGCCAGCTGAGCCCTGGAGTTTGGCAGGGGATGTGGAATCCCTGGAGCCACCTGGCGATCAGCCAGTACCATGGCAGGCAGACTAGGAACAGCATTTCTGAGGACTCCTCAGGAGAGCCAGGGTTGAGGAGAGGCCAGGAACCCTGGAGAGGGGAAAACAGAGAGAGGCAGTACTGGAACTGAGGGACTCCTGACAGCCCAGAGAGGGGCAAAGCTCAGTGAGGGGTAATCTGGGAGAAGGAGAGATCTTGGAGAGAGCTGAAGCCAGGGATTCCCTGGACCCTCAGCAGCCTTGAAAGTGGGGAACACTAGAGATGGGGGATCCCAAATATATCTGAGACCCCTAGTTGGCCGGACAGTGAAACCAAAGTGGAGACACCAGAGAGAGGCACCCAGTCAGGTGAGGAGGAAGTCACTGCCCCTTTCTCCATCTCTTCTGCTTCATCTCCCAGCCCAGCATCACCCCCGGCTGCAGGACAACTCTGCTGCTAATGCTGTCCTGCCAGGGATGGATTTGGGGATGTTCTTCCCTTTTCCTCTGCCATGGAGGAACATGACATCCTCTCTTAGGGTTAACTAAGGTTAAAGCGTTTGTGTGGGCCTCCAAAGAAACCTTTTAGGACTTAATTTACTTTGTGGGTGCTCCTGGAAATTCCCAGATGGAACTATATAGAGTTTCACAGTGAGAGGCACTGGTTTGCTGAGGATACAAGTAGGATCTGAAAAAATGAGGGACAATTCAGGCTCTGAAAAGTTTATTAATCTATTAGACATATCAATTACACTCCCTTCTAAAATTTCTGATATAAAGCAGTACCCCCTGCCAACCCTAACCCCAACGAGACTTGTTATATTTTATTTTTACAGAAAATGATACTGGGAATGATGCCAGCACATCTCAACTCAAGATTAAGTTTTCCATGGAAGGAGTGCTCATTCTTCTCCCAGAAGGAATCAACTCTAGAATGACCCAGACTGGGCACACACATCAACAAGCCTGATCTGTGGGTCGGAGATGTTCACTTTTCCTATCTGTAGTAGTCACTATAGCCACACTCAAGCCTGAATACATTTTAATGACAGTTGCTGATGAAACAACCTATACTTGTGCAAATCTAGGAGCACCACCTAATAACATGAATTTAGCAGAAGGAAATTGTCTTGGTTTAGGGCAAATTTGGGAGGAAATCTCTGAATGGGGGTCCCTCTGGGAAGCAAACTGAAACGGCTTCTCTCCCCTATTGGTTCGGGAAAAAAAATCTCCTTAGAGATGAGTGGAAAAAAACTACTTATTTAACAAACAAAGTGCCTACAAACATAAAAATGAATAATATGAAACAATAAAACCTGGCAAAATTGAGAAAGTCCTTGCTGTGGGAGCTCAGCTTGCTCAGTCTCTCCGGCGCTGGAAAATGCCAGCCCTGAGCCCGGTGGCCCACTGGTATGGACACCCAGTGCTCTCGCTCTCGTGGGTCTTTCAGTCCAAGAGCAGGTTTAAACAGTTTCAAGAAAAAGGAAAAGAAAAAAATAGTCTAGGGAACTTCTCTGCCCTTAGCTACCTAAACTAACTAAAAGCAAAGGAGATCTCTGACCCGCTGCCTTTCCATGCTTCAGACGAATGGCCCAGGAGCTGGAATCTGAAAACAGTGACCTGTTTCTCTGAAAACAAACTCTGCGCTTCTCTTTTCTCCCCACTTCGATCTGAGAAATGTTCATTAGGCTTCAGCCTTGACCAACTGAACCGGGTGAAGGAGACACATGGAAAAGGCTTTGTGCTGTGCCTGCTCAGGATCCTCAGCACAGCCCTGAAGATCTGCACATGAGAATGAGAGGTGAAAATTAAAGAGGTAAGAATGAAAACAATACAGCCAAAATCTAACAAAGAATGTAAAATCAAAAGTGCAAGTTCCCTGAGGTACATGGAGTGTGAGCAAGAGAGCTTGAGGATGTGTGGGATTTCACAGAAGAACGGGCCCAGGGCATTGTCCTGGCACAGCAGCAGGGAAAATGTATTGGCTGTGTGCAGCAGAGCATTTAGAAAGGCACTGGCCCAGGCAGCTGCTGCCATGTGGGCACAAGCTCTGCTGCCCAGGAGGGTTCCATAGTGCAGGGGTTTGCAGATGGACACAGAGCTGTCATAGGACATCACAGTGAGGAGACAAACCTCTGCTGAAATGAAGAAGACAAAGAAAAGACCTGTGCAGCACATCCTGGGTAGGAGATGGCCCTGGTGTCCCACAGGGAAGTGAGGGCCAGCTCTTCTGTGAAATTACTGACATTCTCAAGCTCTCCTGTTCTTACTCCGTCCTCAGAGAAGTCAGACTTCTTACATTCAGTGGCTCTTTTTATTGTTTTGTTTTCATTCTTTTCTCCTCTGTGCGGATTTTCAGGGCTGTGCTGAGGTTCCTTCTGAGCAGGGACAGCACAAAGCATTTTCTATGAGCCTCCCTCACTTGGCCACGTTCTCCCTGTTTATATATGTTACATTTGCCTACCTGCAGCCCTACTCCATCATCTCCCCATCTTTGGATCTGGTGGTGGCAGCTCTGTAGTTAATTGTGCCTCCATCACTGAACCCCCTCATCTACAGCCTGAGGAACAAGGAGCTCAAAGCTGCCCTGTGGAGAAAGGCAGCAACTGGATGACTTTCTAAAGTACTAGACTGCTTCCAATCTCTGTAAATCACTTTCAGTGTAACTATGTTTCAATGGTTCTTGTTTCAAGGATTGTTTTATTATCCTGCTCTGATTTGGTTAGTAATAAATTCAATTCTTATATCCAGGGTAAAAAGCTATTGCCCAACATTTTTGGTGACCCACTTTGACAACAGACCTGGTGTTCCCAATTCCTAGGAATCCATGGTGAGAACATACCTGTCTGATGGCCTCCACAGTCTCCTGATTACCTGGAGGTACCTGGATGAAAGCAGGAGGAGGAACATTCATCAGCATGCAGACTGGCATCAGAAATTCATTGGGAAGAGCAGATTTGTTACTTCGCATGCTTCATGAACTAACATTTGTTAGTTAGCAAGTCCTTCTGTGGTCTTGACAGTGTTTGAGATGGGCAACTCTGCTCCTCAAGTTCTTACACAGCCTAATCCACCGCCCACCCATGAGTGACCTCACACCTGCCCTGAGTTTTGGAGGAGCTTCAGTGACAGCTCCAACATCAGCTCCCACCTGAGGATTCATCATGGCAAGAGACTGATCTCCTCTGGGAAGAGCTTTGGCCAGAGCACGGACTTGATCTCCCACTGTAGGATCCATGCTGCGGAGAAGTCCTGTGTCTGTGCTGGTTCTCCGGGGCTGGAGTTCATTGTCTGCACAGGGGTGACTCTGGGGCCGTGTTTGGGGCTGTGCTGAACGCGGGGCTGAGAACACAGACATGGGTTTGTCCTTGCTGAGCTCAGCCACAGCTGAGGCCTTTCCTGTCCCTCATATGGCCACAGTGTGAAGGGAGTGGGGGTGCTGGGGAGGCTGGGAGGGGACACAGCTGGAGTAGGTGACCCCAATAGACCCAAGGGATATTCCAGACCTTATGGCATCATGCTCAGGATAGAAAGTGGAGGGACGAGGGAGGAAGGGCGGGATGTTTGCAGTGGTAGCAGTTGTCTTCCCAAGCCACCATTCCATGGGATGGGGCTGTGCTGTCCTGGAGGTGCTGAGCACCTGCCTGGCCATGAGAGGCAGGGAAGGAATTCCCTGTTTGGCATTGCTTATGTGCATGGCTATGCCTATTAAAGTGTCTTTATTTTAACCCATCTGTTTTCCAGCTTTTCTCCCTTCAATCCTCTCCTCAGTCTTGCTGGTGGGAGAGTGAGTGATCAGCTGTGAGGGACTTGTGGGCTGGTTGGGGTTAAACCAGACAGAAACCTGATGGAAACCCATTTATGATGATCCATATGGGTAGAGACATGGAGACTCATGGTCTGGATGACCCCTGGTTGAGCAGAGATGTGGTGATGAGTCTGGGGGGAAGGTCGGACAAAAGGTGGGCACTGATCCTGGGATGAGGAAAGAGTGGGAGAAGGGCTGGATGCAGAAGGGAGCGGTGGTGGGATTAGGGAGGAGAAGGAGCAATGGAGGGCAAAGGGGACAAAGAAATGCAGGAAGAATAGAAGGAGGAGAATAAATAGAGAAGGAGAAGGGAAAGAGGAAGAGGACAAGAGGGAAGACGAGGAGGGATGCAGGAGGTGGAGGAGGACAAGCGGGAGGAAGAGGAGGGATAAAGTAGGAGGAGGAGCAGGAAAAGGAGCAAGAGGAAGAAACACTCGGGTCTGTCTCTTCCTGTATACGCAGCGCCTTAGCCGCGGGAGTATCGCCTCCCGCCCCATATCCTGCAGGTGACCGGAGAAGGGGAGCAGCTCGCCCCAGATATTTTGGGGGGGTCTTTGTTGTTTTGGGTGTTCTTGCGGGGGATGATTGGATCTTGAAGGACTCCAAAGCTGAGCCGCAAATGCCCCTTGGAGGGCGTTCGGCTGGGAGGTGTTGTTTTTTTGGGGGGGCGGGGTCGTGTGGCGTCTGCCCACAGAGCCCCTGCGGTGGGCAGGGGATGCGGGCTCTCCCCATCATGGGCTGGGGTTTGGGGTTCTTGGCAAGTGCAGGGGAGAGCGAGGTGGCGGGGGTGGGGGGAAGCTCCGGGACCCACGGAGTGTGGCGGTGAAGACGGCCGATACAGGAGCTGGGCACTCCCGGCAGCCTGGAGAGGGCGGGAAGCATGGAGAGAGGAGGGCCCAGGAGGCTGAAACGAGGAGCCCGAATAGAGTGTTCTGGGCAGAGAGGGAGCTTCATTCAGAGTTCATGAAAGACGCTCCCTTTGAGTAACTAGGTGCAGGAATTACCCCCAACACCCCACATAAACCCACAAGCCCCCTCCCCGGCTTTCTAAACCCCTTCCCACAGAGAGGTGCTTAGGTTAGGAGTGGCTAAAATCAATCTCAGCACCAGACTTTGTCAACGGTTTATGTGTAAAGAATTATATGTGTGTAGTTGGACCATTATATAACTTTAGGCTGCAAGATTAGGGATGGCAAACCAGATACATTATTATGATAATGGCTAGATGAAAGGTCCTAATCAGAATTATTTACTACACATTATAGGAGCTATAACAACTATTATCATTCAGTGCACTCTTCTTAGTGCAATACTGAAGCAATTGTATTAAAGCAAAACCAGTTATTAAGTAGAGATTGATGTTGCTCCCCCATACCAACAACTGGAGGTAAATCTCTTTATATCAGTCTTCAGGTGTGACCTTGAGAGGCATCCCTACTCCAGGGAGAAATCTCCACATCCCTGAAGAAATGTCAGGAGACGCTGCCATGAAAATTTGGGACAGGGCTTTTCTAGTCTGAAGTGCTGCCTTGTCAGTCAGATGTGCCCAGGCTGTGCCAGCTCAGCAGCTCTGCAGAAGCTCTCAGTGGTGTCACTTGGTTGTTCCTTTCTCTGGGGATTTTTCCAGCTCTGCCACAGCTTCAGCTCCGTCTCAAGATATTGAACTTTGGGATGAGTCAGGCTGGTTTCAGCATCATTCACCCCAAAAGCAGCATGACCCTCCTTCTTTATTTCCCACTGGTGGCTTTGCAAAACAGGACCTTGTTGAAGTTGTTTGACTCCATTCCAGGTAGAGCATCTGGCTACAGAAGGGGGAATCTATGAGAGCTTGGAGGAAAAATGAGGGAGCATTAGGAGAAGAGACCTCATGAAACTTGTCACTCTGAAACAGAGCATTGAGGGAGAAGACACCCCTAAGACTCCTCAAACCCAGGCACCCGTAAGGGGGGGACCCTCGAGGGGGAGACCCACAGGACACCCAGCAGCACAGAGAAGCAGGACCCCCAGAAACTGAGAGAGAGGGAACTCCTAAGAAGGCTTTTTTGGGCTGAATCTTGGTAGTTCAGGTTTTGGGGGCTGAATCTTCATATTTTTGAGGGTGTTGTTTTTTGGGGTTTTTTTCGGTTGAAACGTGATGTTTAGGGGGCTTGGGGGCTGTCTTGGAGTTTTTGGGGGCTTAATCTTTGGGGTTTGAGTTTTTTTGGGCTGAATCTTGGTGGTTTAGAGGTTTCTACAGAGGATGCCCAGTGACTTCTAAGAGATGGAATTGGACAGAAGGAACCCCCCCACACCTTGTTTATCCCCCAAAACAGGATTTCGCATTTCCAACCCTTAGCTGGATGGAAGAGGAAGCTGCGAGGAAGAGGAAGATGTAGATGTCCCAGAACACCCAGGCAGGTAGGGAGGAAGTCACTGCCCCTTTCCCCCTCTCTCCTGCTCCATCTCTCAGCCCAGCATCACCCCGGCTGCAGAACAACCCCGCTGCTGATGCCGTCCTGACAGGGATGGACTGGGGAGATCTCCTTCCCCTTCCCTCTGGCACGGAGGCAAATCCCATCCTCTCCTTGTTCTCCTTCTTTTCTTCCTCTACTTGATCCTTTTCCTCTCCTTCTTTCTTCTCCTTTTTTCTCCCTCCCCTTCCTTCTGCTTTTTACTACTTCTTGTTTTCTTCTTCCTTCCTCTCCTTCCTTCTGTTCCTTCATATTTCTTCCTTCTCTTTGTTACTTTTTCTCCTCCTCCTTTCTCCTTTTTTCTTTCTTCCCTTCTTCCTCTCCTAACTACTTTTTTTATGTTTCTTCCTCTCATTCTTCTCCTTCCTCCTTCTCCTTGCCTCCTTGCTAATTTCTCTCCCCTTTTTCTGTTCCTCTTCCTTTCTTTTATTTCATCCTCTATTTCTTTCTTCTTTTTGTCCTTTCCTCTCTTCCTTCCGTCCCCAGAAAATTAGCTGTGGATGGAGATGAAAGAGGACAAATTCCCCCTGCAGAACCTCGTGGAAGAGGCCATTTTGAGTAGATTCGTGGCTCAGGAATCCAATGGGGAGGAAAAGCCCCGACATCTCCCATGAGGAGAGGCTGCAAACCCAGCCCAGGGTGCTCTGAGGAGGAAAGACCCACCTTGTACAGAGGTGAACAGAGCTTCACTCAGAGCTCTGACCTGGTGGTCCATGAGCAGCTTCACAATAGAGAGAAGCCCTACAAGTGCTTGGAATGTGGGAAGAGTTTCCGGCAGAGCTGCCACCTGATCCGCCACCAGAAGATCCACACTGGGGAAGGGCCCTACACATGTAGGGAATGTGGCAAGACCTTCAGTGATGTCTTCACCTTCGCTACCCACCAGCGGGTGCACACTGGGGAACGTCCCTACAAGTGTGGGCAGTGTGGGAAGAGTTTCAGCCAGAGCTCCAACCTCCTCACCCACCAGCACCTGCATACGGGGGAACGGCCCTTCAAGTGCCCTGACTGCAGAAAGAGCTTTGTCCGCAGGCCTGATCTTGTCATCCACTGGCGCGTCCACAGAGGGGAGAAGTGTTATGAGTGTCCTGAGTGTGGGAAGAGGTTTCAGAGCAGCTCAGTTCTCATCAGGCGTCAGCAGACACACACAGAGAAGAGACCTATGAGTGTCCTGAGTGTGGCAAGTGGTTTCGGAATAGCTCACATCTCATCCAGCATCAAGGAATACAAACCCGGGAGAGGCCATATGAGTGTCCTGAATGTGGGAAGAGGTTTAACCAGAGCTTTGCCTTGACTAGACACCAACAGACCCACCAGTAGGGGAAGCCCTACAAGTGCCATGACTGCAGAAAGAGCTTGAGTTGAAACTCTGAGCTCATCACCCACCAGCACCTGCACACTAGGGAGAAGTCATACAAGTGCTTGTAATGTGGGAAGAGTTTCAGCTGGAATTCCAGCCTTATCACCCACCAGCATTTGCACACTCCCTGCACAGCTGTGGGGAATGCAGGAAGAGTTTTAGATGGAGCTCCTGCCTGTTTTGATGATCCACACAGGAGAACTGCCCTGCCAGTGTGAGGAATGCGGGAAGAGTTTCATCGGTCTCCATCCTCATCACTAGTGCCTGCACACTGGAGAATGGCCCTACAAGTGTTAGGAATGTGGGAAGAGCCTTAGCATCAGCTACCGCCTGATCTCTCAGAAGATCCACACTAGGGAACGGCCTTACAAATGTCCTGAGTGTGGGAAGAGGTTTCAGAATAGCTCAGATCTCATCAGGCATCGGGTTTGAGACAGAGTAGAGGCCCTTCCACTGTACCAGCTGTAGGAGGAGCTTCATCTGTAGCTCAGATCTCGTCACTCACCAAGACATCCACATATGGGAAAAACCCTATGTGTTGGTTTGGGGTAAATTTGGGAGGAAACTTCTCAAATTGGGGTCCCTCTGGGAAGTAAACTGAAATGTTTTTTTATTGATTTGTGAGAAAAAAAAAATTTTAGAGTGGAAGAAAATTATTTATTTAACAAACAAAGTGTTTATAAACTTAGAAATTAATAATATGAAACAATAAAACCTGGTAAAATTGAGGAAGTTTTTGTTGTGGGAGTTTGGTTTGTTCAGTTTGTTATTAGTTCTTTTGGTGTTGGAGAAATGTTGGTTTGGGCTCGGTGGCCCACTGGTGTGGATTTTTGGTGTTTTTGCTCTCGTGGGTTTTTTAGTCTAAGAGTAGGTTTAAACAGTTTTAAGAAAAAGGAAGGAAAAATAGTCTAGGGAACTTTTCTGTTTTAGTTAGTTCAAAGTAACTAAAAGTAAAAAAAAGATCTCTGATCTGTTGCTTCTCTGTGTTGTAGACGAACAGTCTAGGAGTTGGAATGCGGAGGAGTATTCTGATATGTATTCTGATTATATGATATATACTACTGGGACTTTATCTCTGTTTACTGTATGTAGGAGTTTAGACTGGGTAGGGTTTGTTTGGTTGGTGGAGTTTTGGGTGTTAATTAGGTGGTTTTTGTTTAATGTTGTTTTTAATTTTTGAAAGATCTCTTACTCAGTGTTTTTAAAGTGGTTTTTAACAGTTTATTGTATGTTTTTACTTTGTAGTTGGTGTATGGTAGGGAATATGGTATACTTACTCAATGTTATGTTATCTAGTCTAGATGTTAATGAGGTTATTCTTTAAATGAGTTGTATTGTCTGACTTAATTTTTTTAGGGATGCTGTGTTTCTATAGGACTTGTTTTTCAAGGCCTAGGATGGTGTTTTGGGTAGTAGCGTGAGGTACAGGGTAGGTTTCTAACTATTTAGTGGTGAGTTTTACTATTGTGAGCATGTAGTGCTTACCTTGGTGGGTTTGGGGTAAGGTGATGTAATTAATTTGTTAGGTTTCTTTATAGTTATATTTGGATTACTGCTTACTATACTATAGGGGTTTTACTCACTTGGTTTGTTTGTTTGTAGTATACGTGTTACAGTTATGGATAATTTGAGAGGTACTGTTCATGGTTAGATTTATTTTTTGGTTTGTGTTTACTTATAGGTGTTATTTCTACTTTGGTGACTTGAGGTATTATGGGTTTATTGAGTTAGGAATATCTCTCTCGTGTTGTTAATCTAAGTCTGTATTTGATACCTCTATCTTTGTAGCCTGATTTACCTGTTTGTTGTTGTGGTGTTTTTTATTAGTTTTACTTTTAGGTACATGGGTATTTACATGGTGGACTTTTACAGGTAGTTTTTCTACTTTAGTAGTAATCAAACTTTGTTTGATCTAGGTGAAGGCTTGTTGTTTAGGGTTCTGCTGAAAAGTGTTTTTCTTATGGGTGATAGGTAGAGAGCATTCACAATTTGGTTGTACTTAGGAATGCGTATTTTCTGAAAGTTTAAGAAAGTTCGTGTTTTCTTTTTGTTGGTTAGTGGAGATATTGTTGTGATCTTGTTGATGACATTGGTGGGAATTTGATGTTGTCTATCTTGCTACTTTATTCTCAGGAATTGGATTTCACAAGCTGGTCTTTTAACTTTGTTTTTTTTTATAGTGAAACTAGCTTTGAGGAGAATCTGGATGACTTTCTCTCTTTTCTTAAATACTTTTGTTGTAGTGTCCCCCCACACAATGATGTCATCAATATATTGTAGATGTTTTGGAGTTTCACTCTTTTTTAGTGCAGTTTGAATTAGTTTATGCTAGATGGTGGGACTGTGTTTCTACTTTTGGGGTAATTGGTTTTAGGTGTACTGTACTTTTTCCTAAGTGAAAGTAAATTGAGGCTTGTATTTTGCAGCTAGAGGAATGGAGAAAAATGTATTGGTAGTGTCAACAGTGGTGTACTACTTTGTTGCTTTGGATTCTAGTTCATACTGGAGCTCTAATATGTTTGGTACAGTAGCGCTCAGTGGTGGAGGTATTTTATTTAAGGTACGATAGTTTATAGTTAATTTTTATTTTCTTTTAGATTCATGTACAGGTTAAATGGGGTTGTTGAAGGGTGAGTGTGTTTTGGTGATTATTCTTTGGTTCTTTAGTTCTCGGATTATTTTGTGGATGGGAATTACAGTATTTTGAGTTGTTCTGTATTGTCGGTGGTGTACTGTGGAAGTGGTAATTGGTACTTTTTTTTCTTTTAGAAGTCTTACTGTAGATGGGTTCTTTGATAGTCTAGGTAAGGTGTTTAATTGCTTAATACTTTCTGATTTTACAGTTATCTTAAACGCTCACTTGAGTTTCTTTGGGTTTTTGAAATACTCATTTTAGAGGAAGTCTAGGTCTAAAATGTATGGGGTTTTTGGGCTAGACACAAAGGGTGTTTCTTTTACTCATTTCTAGTTAGGCTCACCTTAGCTTCTACTAAAATAAAACTTTGTGATCTTTTTGTTATGCTAGTGATGGAGACAGATTTGGCTCCTACATGTTTTAATGGGATTAGTGTGCACTGCACGCTAGTGTTAACTAAGGTTTTATATTTTTGTGGTTCTGATGTGTTAGGCTAATGAATCTACACAGTCTAAAAAACACGGTTTTCTCTAGCCTCTACTTGGCTAGAGGCAGGGCTCTTTTTAGCTTGGTTATTATTGTTTCTCTGGGTAACTGGAGTTATTTCTTTTTTGGTGGAACTTTTCTCTTAGTTTTGTTTTTTTCTAGTTTAAGTAAAAAACTGTGTTAGAGTAGCAGTAGATTTTTTATCTTACTTCTTTATGTTTTCTCCACAATCTTGTAGGAAGGACTACAGTTTAGTTCGTAGGGTGTCCCTTCTCTCCCTATCTGGGGAACGTTTGTGTTTGGTGCTAGAACTTCTGATTTGTACTGTTGAGATTCAGAGAAAGCTATTTTTAATTTTCTTTTTGATTTCTTCTCTGAGTTTCTGGTGATTCTCTTCTATCTTGTTTTTTAATTTTTGTATACATGTTTCTACAGCTGTAATTCTTATATGTGTTGGACTATGTATGGTATTTGTATATGTTCAGAGCTTCTTCACCATATCAAGTACAGTCTCTTCTGTATTATCTTGTTTCATTATTGCTGAAGTAAAAGAGTATTTTTGTGGCTCAAGT
>VWYE01027298.1:0-199148 GCA_013398995.1 Alaudala cheleensis | reverse complement strand
TTTTTATTATTGTTATTATTTTAATTATTGTTTTTTATTATTATCTCTGACTCATTAAAGATGTCCCATGTTTCATTTCCATGCAGTGAAAACTCTCAATGTCACTTAGAATGAACCCCAAACCAATGATAGGTATGACCTCTTTTATTTTATGTCCCTCCACTCTTTTATGAAAAGAAAGTGAACTCATTCCTCAATGACTTTCTCCACAGTACTTTTAGAGGTCTCAGTGCTGAGGCAAGATTTGGTGCTCAATTTGCCAACTGCAGATTGAGATGCAGATTGAGGTGTGAATGGGGGCCAAGGAGTGCCAACACTTTGGTTAGCAAAGGGCACAAAGACAGGTGGTGACAGCCCTGTGGATGGATACTGAGAGACACAGCAGGAGTGGAGGACACAGGAGGAAGAGCAAGATTTGTGAACCTTGTTCACACTTAGATTGTGAGGGGATAAAAGCCAAGAAGTCATTAGCTCAAGTTCTTTCTGTGTTCCTGCACCAAGAATAAATGTCTTCATGGAATGAGACATCTGTGATTTTGCCATAGGAAACCCAAGGTCAAAACTGTAAAGAAACCTGATCTGGCTGCATGTGAGTGTGGGGAAACAAGCCAGGCACCTGTCAGCTCACTGGAGCTGCTGTGCAGGAGGTCCCAGAAGTGAAAGCCTCTGGCATTGGGAGTGTTACTGCCAGAGTCTTCTAAATGGTCTGACTGGAAAGTTTCCTTAACATCTATCATAAATCTCCTTATCTGTCTCTTTTCTACCAGTGAAAACCTCATATTATCTTTTTTCATTTCTGTGCTGTCACTCCATACTCTGAGTTGTGGCTGCTGCTGCCTGTTCTTGTCACCTTCTCCAGTTTTACCACACCTTTTTAGATGGAAGGAAACTGGATTGCAGTCACTGGTCAGCTTAGAAGGGCACCAGGGCTTCACTCAGTGACATACTACTATTTCTTATTTTTTTATCTCTATTTCTTATTTAGCATGTTGTGAATAAACGTGAGCTGTGAGAAACTTCCCGGTTAAGAGACAACAACATTTTGAAGAGCAGGTGTTATCCAACACAACATAACTCTTGACAGGCATTTGTCAAGACCTGCTCACCCCACACAGAAAACAGCACTGCTGTACAGACAGCACTGCTAGGTGGAAAACAGGGAGGAGGAGGTCTGTAGCAAGGAAGAATGCTGGACAACCTGGATGGGCAAGCTCTGAAACTGCTGCATCCTGTTCATGGATCAACTCCAGAAAATCAAGTATAAGAACTGACTGTGAGTTTTCAGCCAGACAATTGAGATTTCCCCCTCTATATATGTTTAAGGTCTTGAATATTTTTTTTAATGAACATATTTCTCACAGATGCTTATTCATTTTTAGTAAAAACATTTACATTTGTCATTTTCTAGAATGAAGAGATCACAGAAGATCTCAGGCATGTTTTCACTAAGCAGTGCAAATGGACACTCATTTGTCTGGTGATGTGTTATTTAAAATCAGTCACCCTGTTTCCTTCCCACCTTGCAACCCATACTTTCAGGTTTCCTCTGCCTTATTAAATTTTATACTTACAACCATATTTTAGCCAGTTCTAAACCCCCAGATATTTACATGTCTAATTTTCAAGTAAATCCATCTGACCAAAACCCTGTCATTATCTTTTTCCAGCCATGTTGTCCCACTCTTTTTCATATCTAAACTACATTATATTTCCTCTTTTCAGTTAGAATTATGCAAAACTCCAGTTGCAATGTTCCTGCCTCTACTATAAAAATTTTTTGTGCTTCCTCCTATATCATTAATTGGCAAATGGAAAAAATGTGGACTTAACACCAGCTCCAGACTATTTTCCACTCTCACCTCCACCACTGCATGCAACTACATAATTTCATTACCCCTATTTTATGTTTCTCTGTCAATATTCATTCCATGTTACAGTGTTAAAGTGACAACCATTTTGGAAATTTTTCTTAATAAGATTCATGTGAACTTTGGATACAACAAGTGATATTTTCCTGACTGAGATCTCTATCACTTTTAATTTTTCAGAAAAAAAACTCATGCACAAACACAAGGAACTCTTCCATGGTAAAATAACATCACAGTCATGATACAGTATTCAGAAGGACAGTTTCTTTGTTGTAAGGATAGAAGTAGTCCTGTCAGAAGCAAATGCTCAGAGTAGAGCACTTGCCCCAGATTGCAAGTATTTTCAAGGGTGTACAAGTTACAAGATGTACAAGAGGCCTTTTATTTTAATATGAATGTTCACCTGAAAACAGATATCAGAAATCTTTGTATACAATGCCCTGCACAGTGTCACATAAAGCCTTTTAACTACAATATTATTCCAAACCTTAGCACAACCTTGCCCATCCCCTCACACTGGAAACTTAAACCTGGAGAAGTGGGAGAAACCCATGTATTGCTGAGTGTTTCCCTATTCAGAGCTCATTCAGGTCGTCAAGGGATCAGCACTATTCATCTAGTGAATGATGGCAGACCCTTGAGGAGCTGGGCTTTGATGGTCCTTGTGGGTCTCTTTCAGCTCAGGATATTCTATGATTCTGTGATTCTATCATCACCTAAGACAGGTCACCCAGTCCTGCTTTTTGCTGGCCTCAAGGTCATTCACCTCCAGCTGATCTTGCATATAAACCACTGGGATAAGGGACACGTGCTGAGAATGCTAAGGTAATGAGGATGCAAAGGGAATGAGGATGTCAAGGGACCTATTATCATAACTAACACACCCTGGGGACATGCACTGTGGTGCAATCCCTTGCTGACCATTAAATGAGGTTGTTTAATCCTTAGTCATCACTTATTCAGGACAGTATGAGGACAGAAACAGCAATTTATTCAGATTTATTAGGACAAAATATTCAACCAAGCGAAATGTGACTACACTAAGAGTTAAAGCAAGTTTTACAAAACTTACCAATTTATAAACAATAATTTAGCCTTGTTTTTGTTTCTATTTATATGTATACATTGGAAACAAGGAAAATGAGGTAAAAGTGTTGCAAATAAATATTAGGTATGTGCTTAAAGAGGGCAGAGAGAATAATTAGAGGTTATAATTAGGGGGTTTTTAATATATTCTTTGTGAATTAAAATGCTGATTGCAGAAAAAACCTGAGATACTAATAGTGAATTAAAGGCTTAGAGTGCTCAAATCCTCTAGTTTCTTTAGGGCATCTGATGGGATTTCTCATAACCTGTAAAACTTCAGATTTATTGACAAGAATGAGAAATTGTTGTTCTCATCTTCTCATCATAAGTAAATGCTGGAAAAAGGGGGAGGCAGTTGTGAGGTTTCTTAGTATGTAATGCACTTGTACTTAGTGTGTCTTAAAATGGAGAAGAATAGGCTGATGGAAAGAAGAGAAAAACAAGAAACAGCTGCACCTGACAGAAATTCTACACTCTGGTAATGAAATCTTGTTGTCTCCCAGAAATTTCTCTTCTTCATTTCATAAAATCTCTGCCTTTCACAGGTGCTCAAATACAGCTATACATATGCTACTGTGGCACCATCTGTACAAGTGACTTTGAAATGTTATTTTTCAGAAACATCACCTATAAAACAGGTCCATTCTAATCAGGAAAATATTAAGAACATGACATAGAGTCTCATCATGCGTCTTTCAAGTAGGGACACCCACACAGAGCACCTGCTGCTCATCACAACAAATTCATCCTCACCTCTGAACTTAGCTGCATACAAAATAGGACAGCACACTGAGACACTGGAATACTTTTTAGTCTGTCTGTAGTGGCAGTCAGGATTAAAATTAATGACAATGAAATAAAGAGATAGCTATGTAAAAGTTGTAGGGCTTATGGGCTGTTCATATGCCCAAAATGCATTTGGGGAGAGCCAATCATTACATAATCCCCCAAATACTATTTAGAAAAAAAGATTGTCATTTTTCTGTCAACCATTTTGGATTAAACCAGTAACTATTAAACTTGCTTATCTGACAGTTCATGGCCACAGCTTGAATAAAGGTCTCCTTTCTACCATTTCAGCTAATCTTTGAAGGAGAGCATTTAGTGCCAAGTCCAATAAAATTACAAATTTATTATTTTTTTTTAAATCCTAAAAAAAGAGAAAAAGATAGGATCATACTGTGGTTTTAAAATGTCCTTCACTTTGTTCCTGTAAAGTTGGAGTTAATCAAAAGGAATGGAATTCAAATTCATCCTCAGTTCTTGAACATCAATATGGTGAATAAGTTTTTGGATATTAGCAGGCTGCAGAACTAGGGAAAGAGTTCAGATGAATCATTAATGAAGAAATGGCCCATCTTATTAATGGGATGTATCTTTTGCTTCTCCACTCGCTTTCTGCCTTTTTCACAAGGTTGGTGTTTTCTATTCTTACTTGGCTGCTACTTGAAGTGCAAATCTCAAGAGATGCTTCTCAAACACAGGCAGAGTGAACTCTGATAACCCATAAACACAGCACAGTTTTCAATCACTAGAGCAGCATGGAAATTCAATTTTTACAGGAAAAGAGAAAATAGAAAACTTACTTTGAGGTTGCTCCAATCCTCCATGCAACTAGTAATCCTGCTAATTACAGGAAATTGTTCAAATTTAAGAGAGTTCAAATACAATGTTGCTTCTATATCATTCCTCCAAACCATTCTCCAAACACTCATTACCAGTCATAAAAACAGTGCCATGGTTACTACTTTTTAGTAGATACTTTGAGATTAAAGTAATTAAAAAAAGAAAGAACATATATTGCTCTTGTTAAATTATTCAAATATATGCTATAAAGCAAGAGCATCACAACTTTTACTGACTTGACAAGGCACTCACTTTTGACACAAAAGTGATAAATAAAGTCACATTCCTAATGCATGACCTAAAAGTTCAACACCTGAATTTTGGTCAATTTGTGCAAAGAGCTCTCTGCATTTAAAGTCTGTCTCTGATTATCCTAGAAGGTTATACATTCCACAACACATATCTTTAGGTTGTCTAAATTTATTTTTACTGTGCAATTTCTCAGAGACTACAGGCTGAATACATATTATTCAGTTATTCCAAGTGAGAATTTGAAATTTTATTTGCAGTCATATGTGTCTTTAACCTTCTTCAATGGTATGATGAAAGAAGCTTTGAGACATTTAATCACAACTTTAAAAGGTGAAGGCTAAGGGATTTTTTGCATTTCTTTCTTGTTTAAGTCATTGTATGTTTGTCAGATCTAAGGGCTCTTAGGTCAAAGAATTAGCATCACTTTAAGTCTTTGAATCATAGAATGGTTTGAGTTGGTAGGGACGTTAAAGATCATCTTGTTCCAACCCCTCTGCCATGGACAGGGACATTTTCCATTAGACCAGGTTGCTGAGAGGATACCCATCCAACCTGACCTTGAGTGCCTCCAGGGATGGGGCATCCACAACTCCCCTGTTCAACCTGTCCAGTGCCTCACCACCCTCATACTAAAGAAATTCTCCCTAATATCTAAGGTAACCCTACCCTCTTTCAGTTTAGACATTCCCTCTTCTTCTATCACTACCATGTGCAAGTCAGAAGCCCTCTCCAGCTCTTTCACAGCCCCTTTAGGTACCAGAAGGTTCTATAAGGTCTCCCCAGAGGCTTCCCTTCTCCAGCCTGAGCAACCCCAGCTGTCTCAGCCTATCCTCATAGGTGAGATGCTCCATATCTCTGATTGTGTTCATGGCCCTCCTCTGGCCTTGCCCCAGCAAGTCAAGGTCCTCCTTGTGTCAGGGGTCCCAGAGCTGGGTGCACCTCTCCAGGGGCAGTGTCATGAGACAGTAGCAGAGGGGGAAAATCTGTACCAAGCAACTTTTTCAGGAACAGGGGACCAGCAGCAGCTCAGCTATCAGAATTCATGAATTCTATAGAAAGATTCCCGATGCATAAAGTACCTACATGTCCCCATGTCTATAAGTACTTGTTAGCTAGAAAGCTTTTACAATATACATGTGTAGCTGAAATACCTTTATTGCCACATTAAACTATTTTTCATTAAAAGCATACTTCCAGTAAAGAAAGGAAATTTTATGTACAATATGTTTCTGCCTCCAAAGTATTTAAGTACTGATTACTCCCTTTTGCCTAAAATATGTGGTTGTTCCCAATAAATGGCAATGTAGAATATATGAATTTTGAAAGCCATAACGTGTGTTATTTCTTAGAAAGTGAAATAGAAGTTGCCTACCCTATTTATGCCATCCTTACTAAGATGAGACACCAGATTCAGCCTTCTACCTCCATCCTTTTGCTTTCTGTCATCTTTGTTAGCTGGACTTCAAAGGAGCATTTTATTCTTTTGACTGCTAAGTTAACTTACAAAACACTCTCCTTGCAAGCCAGGACATCAGATACAATGAAATAAAATTTTTCCATATTAACATCAAATTAAGTCATTCCATTGTCAGAAGTGAGTTTGCAATTTAAGGAAGTAGTCATTTTGATAGATGAAGAACCTACTCTGGATCCCATAAAATAAAGCTTACTATTAAACATTTTGATCACCTAACACCAAAAAAAAAATTTTCATGTGATAAGGTATTCAGGCTGGGTCAGGGGGGTTTTTGGGGTTTTTTTTTTTGTTTGTTTTGGGTTTTTTTGGTGGTTTTTTTTTTTTTTTTGTTTTGTTTTGGTTTGTTTTGGGTTTTTTTGAGGGGGTGAAATCAAAATACAATTTGGTTTTTAAATTCTGGGCTACTTTCATTAACTGCCTGTCAGTTTCCATCATTATGTCAGCCATTCCAATGCCTGTTGCTGTTTGCAAGACAAGCAGGTCTTTATTAAACCAGCTCAAGAAATCTAAGCTGTCTCCATCCATGAGATACCATTCTTTCACTTTCATTACCATTCAAACAGCAAGAGCTGAGAGCAGTCTCGCTGGAATATTCTTGAACTAGGAGGCCAACTGACCCTTACTTTCAAGAGAACATATTTTTTTAACTTAAAAGAATGAGAAAGTATAGTTTCACAGCACTTAAGAGTCTGAGAAGAAGGGTCTAACATGCAAGAGAAAAGTATGAAATAAAAAACTCCTTCAAGACAATCAGAAATCTAGATGGGCTTGATGGGCAATAAGTTACCATATGGGTCATAAGGAGGTCACTGTTTGGTTGAAATTTTTGTAGTAGGGATAAGACAAGGTTGTACTGAAATTTTAAGACATGAATCTTGAGTCGCGGTTAAGAATATAAAGTGTAAGTAGTCCCCAAAGCTTAAAACACCCACAAAAACCCCAAACAAAGTAAAACCCCCACCCAATAAAACCCAAAATCCAATGAAACAAACCTAGACTAAATAAAATATATAAAGAAGCCTTCCCAGCTTACTCAAAATTTGTCAGTGAATATTTGCTGGCAATAAACAAATATGTAGTGTTTGCAGAACAAGTTTTTACATTGTGTTTCTTTAGTTTTTTTCATCTTGAGGAATTTACCAGACATATAACCCAAGCTGTATTCTAAATCTTTCCTGACATTTCCTGTGCATAGTACTCCTGGTAAATTTTGTCTTCAAAAAGAAACTTGGTATTTTTCAAAACACAATTGTGTTCTTTTCTGTATATTAAAGTGTCTATTAATGCAAGATTAGAAACAATTCAAAAGACCTGTCAGGTTGAAGAGTGTTAACCCTGCTTTGCATCACCTCTAACTAGATTTACAAAGGGGAACTGAGATACCTGAATCACAAAGTGTGGTTGTACAGAAGTGATGATGTCAACAGAAAAATAAAGCTTCACAAAGACTTTTGTCACATTTATATTTCATAAGTCAGACAGTCAGTTCTACATTAATTTTTAAGTAGTCAGTGCTTGCCCTTCCACAGCATTTACAGTAACGAATGCAAGGAGCAAATAGAGAGGTAACTCATAAGTGCTTTTGACAACTCTAATTTTCAAACACCTGATATAGTCATAAATGATAACTACTGTGAACAGAGCTGCAAGGTCAGGCTGTTCAGGTACTACCAGCTTTACTGACAGCTTCATTGTCCTTCCTCATGTGCTGGTGGCTTTGGTTGTCTTGGTTTATGTGTGGGGTTTTCTTGAATTAGAAATTGAAATAAAGAAAAAGCAGTTAAAATTAGAATTACACAGGCAATTCTATTGTGCAAGAAAAAAAATTTAATATAAAACATATCATAGATATAATAACTTTGGAAAAAAACCCTAATTCTTTTGTAAAAAATATTACAGCTTCTTTAGGCAGTCTTCTAAATTCAGGCCTATCTCTCTTTCTTAAAAAAAAAAAAAAGAAAGAAAATCAACCTTGCAGTACCTTCTGTGCATTTTTGAATAAGTAGTGTATATGTTTTGGGGTATCTGTGTACTTGCAAACTATCTATAAGTACCACATAATAATTTCCCTGATGCGTTAAAACAGCCTTTGCCTAGAGTACTTGTTAAATAACTTGCATTTTTAATTATCCAACTGTTAGGGAATAGGCTTGGAATATCAGCATCTTAGAGGAAATTTCTGCTTTGTTCAAGTTTTGATGCCTAAACATGAACATATTATTTATTATTTCCATATCTTATACCTGTATCACAGTAGAGTGGCAGTGAAAAAGACATGCAAACTTGAAGACTATAACTATGGCTTGGTTATATTCTTCACAGGAATCTTCACACTGGAACACCTGTGATATGCACTTATAACCAATGTTGAACAATCTATATAGATTTTCCCCACTAGCAAATTGAACTAACTCTTCCAACTCTGAAATTTACTTAGTGGCTGGAATTAGAAATACTAACACCACATCATCAAGCTGTCAGCTGAAGAGCTCTGCAGCAGCATACAAAAGAAAGAGTTCTTTTTATTTCAAACCTCTGGTGTATTGGAGCCTTGACAGAAATAGGAGTAGAAAGAAAGGCTTTTCCTCAGAGCATTTATTTTTATTTCATTAGGACATATTCAGAAGCCAAAGCCACCAGTAGTTCTTATTTAAACAATCTAAAAGTCTGCACATCAATAAAGCAACAGGACACAAGCACTGTGAGAATGATCACCTAATGCTTGGCACAGCATGTGAGGGATTCTTTGTGTGAGCACCAGCCAAAAGTCTGCCTGTTTCTGACCTAGACTGAGACAACTCACATGCAGGACTGGTAATGGCTGGGTGAGGTGCATTATGGAGAAGTTTAGACAACAATCAGATTTGCAACAGAGATCAAATGAGATTTGTATTTTACCCTCATGCATAAGAACTGCCTGGTGGAGAAAGTGTGCCGGCTTTAAGTCTGGTGAGAAAAGGAAGACATCACATGACAAAATTGCCAGTATTTTGGTTGAATATAATATCCTTCTGTTGAGAAATACTTACAGATCACACTTTTGCCCTCTATTTCAAAGTTAAATAAATGTATGATGGAAAAATTCACTACAGGTGTGTTCTTCCTCTGATAATATTGACTTGATTGCCAAATTTTATGCAAGAATTATACAGGATGACTTAGCAGCATACATAATTGTGATGTGTCAAAGAAGTTGCAATCTAACATGACTTATCACTTTTAGAGGTGGAACCCTGTAAAATAATCCAGCCACCACTACCAGACATTTTAGGGTCACTGCTAACACCAGTCCTGTCAGTGATTGATGTGAGCCATTGGTGAGATGCCAGACCCACCACGGGGGTCACAAACAACCTGAAGGCAACCATAGCACACCTCCTGTGTGTGAAACCTGGCAGACATGAGAACTGTCCAGTGTGAAGGAGAACAACTGCTCATATCTGACCTGGACTACATGAAAAAGAGAAAAATGCATTATCACATCCACCTGTACTACTGGTTCATAAATAGTCAAAGATTAACCCATGAACTGCTGTGACAGTCATCTAAGGTAAGTTACACAGGTATGTTTGGAATCACTTCTTAGAATCATAAAATGCCTTAGTTTGGAAGGATCCTTTAAAGGTCATCTAGCCCAAATCCCCAGGGACATCTTCAGCTAGATCAGGTGGCTAAAAACCATTCAACTTGACCTTGAAGATTTTCAGGAATAGGGCATTTACTCTGGGCATCCCCATAGTAAAAAAATTCTTCCAAGTGTCTAGTCTGAATCTGCACTCCTTTAGTTTAAAAATTCCTCTTTTCCTCTTGCTGAAGATAGATCCCAGTAAATTGTCTTCATCTTTCTTTTAAACCCCATTTAAGTATTGAGAGTCTGCAGATAGTTTTCCCCAAAGCCTTCTCCAACTCAAGCACTTAACAGGACTGTATCCATATCAGATACTTCACATTTGCCCTACATATGAACAAATACAGGTTTGAAAGACACAGAACTTATTTCCCAAGCTACTTCACATCCAAAGCCAGCACTCACCCTGATAAAAACAAGCAGGAAACACTACGAATTCTGCAAATACCACTGCACTCAATAATTATTTCAACATTATTTCAACACAAACAATTAAGCAGGTAAAGTTGTAAACAAAATAACCTTGCTCCAGCAGAGGAATGTATGGCCCATATCCAAGCAAGCATTTAGTACAGCCAGGATGATCTTCAAATTTATTCCTGGTTTGGCCTTTTTCAAACCAGAACAAACTAATCAACTCTCCTAATATGACAGTGAAAGTTTGCTATGAAAATTTTACACTTTGGAAGAGTCCTGGAAAAAAAAAAAAAACCTAATTTAAAGGGGGGAAAAAAAAGGAAAAAAATACACCCAGAGATTACCTGGTTGGTTTGTTTGTTTGTTTCTAAAGGGAAAACTATTTTGGATGTATTAGTTCTTTTTTTTTTATTCTTTAACTCCTTGTTTACTTTTTACAGTTTGCTGCAGAAAAATCAAGGAAGAGGATAAAGGGAGTGGGAAATCAATTAAAAAAATAAGAAAGTGTGCTTCAAAGTTCTTTTATTTAAAAAATGAAATTTGTTTTAGAGGAAACATAAATTAAATTAAAATTTTAATAGTTCTTCAAATAATTTATCTGACATAAAAAACTGACTTGACATGGCTTAATGACATATATTTATCTTTACATACACCCAGACAATGAGTAGGTCCATATGAATGGATTATATAATTCATTTGGGTGTAATTTGTGTGGTTTTTTCATGATAATGGAAATACATCTGGATCTGTACTGAAGTTTTTATTAAAGTGGTGAAAAATCAAATCACAAGACACACCATTCATCTGAATGGAGGAAAGCAACCATTCCTTAGCTCTAGCCCTCCTGTTGATGGATGAAATTATGGTCTGTAAATCACAGGGCCATACTCATATTTTACAGCAAGAAGTTACCAGAGTTAAAAAAAAAATGCAAATTCAGGTGGCAGATTGAATCTTTTTCCTACAGAGAAAGTAATTGCTGAGAAAAAGCTAGCAGTATGTTTGGAGGGGGCTTTTTGGCTCTCATAGTTAGTCAAATAACAGAATTGTTGCATCCCTGAGGTGTTTTTCTTCCCATGAAGCTTCCTATCAATGGGAAAAATGCAAAGAGCTTTTAAAAATAGAGTTAAATATTTCTCCAGGCAACTCTGTAAAAGGTGTTTATCTCTCTTGATTCCATGTGCTTTATTCTGGATTTACTTATATGCATAAGACCCAAAAATATCTCCTAGCATCTAGTGACCTCATGCAAACTGCTTCAACAAATATTTTCCTCTTTTTTTAGTTTCAACTGTGAGAAAAATATCATCTTCTTTGACTTAAAAAAAAAAGTAACAGGACACTTGGCCTTCTTCCCACTTGCACGTAAAAGGGAAGTTTGATACATGTACTGTGATCATGCTACCAGGAGTTCAGGAAACATCTGCTTTTGTCCAGCACCATGAGAAACTCAAACTGCCCTTCCCATGGTAGAGAAAGAACTCGTAAGTAAATCACCCCCTTCTGTTAATATAGAAGACCTAGAAGCCTCACAGACAGTGGAAAGCACATTTAAAAAATAATGCAGATTTAAAGCTACAGAACACAATATCTAACTCAGACAGAACAGACGATTTGGGGATAGAAGCATCATGCAGTCACCCCAGGACATGCATAGAATCTCAAGGCAGTGATCTTAGTCATTTATATGCTTCATATTTTGAATATGTTTAGAAGCAAAAAAAAAATATTGGGATGCCAAAACCCATTATCCAGAATCCACAACTTGTTGACATAGCTACTCACAAAGATGCAGAGCTGCATGAATAAAAATGAGAGAGAAGAAAAGTGTGCATGCAGGGTGATAAAACAGCTAAAAAAAATCACAAAGCAACAATGTAGCTAAAGTATTGATTGTCAACATGAAAGAAAAGTGACCCCTTTTTGAAGTTATGGAGGCCACTTCAGCTTTACCTAAGTGCCCATATACTCTGTTTGTGGCAGATGAGGAAGATGGCTCATTTCTCAGCAAAGATTATGGCATAAGCAGGAGCAAGTAAAACACTACAGAATTTGAAGTATCTTCAGCTTTAATAAGAATTCTCAATTAAAGAATATACCTTGAATAAATTTTAAAGCAGGGATAGAGGGACCATTTTGCTAATATTCCCATGCATTTTCTCCCAGAATTTAGAGTTAAAAAAATCACTTCTTCCATAATTTTACATGGCTGTTCTGAAACATCTTTATTTCTATAAATCCCTGACACTTCTGTTATTACCACCCTATCCAAAGGTTTGTTTGGGGGTTTTTTTGAAATGTGTTTGTATACTTTGATATTTTAGAAGTCTGCTGACTACAGGATTATTAAAATGCATTGAATCTGAAAGAATGTAAAGGCAACAGCAAGCATTGCTGTCCCATCCTGGGAAGGTCAGCCATGATAAATGGGCACTAAATTCCTACAGAAATACTTTTCAGTTCTGCTGTATCAGCTCCTAAACTATTTACAGCAGAGATGCCTCAGATGAGAGAGGGCTGCAGAAAAAGTACATCCAGGTAGCACAAAATGCCTTTACCATGCAACAGTGACTCATTCTCACAGTCAGAGGGATGTCCTCAAAATGGGAGAAGTAAGTCTGAGCAAGTTTCATTTTTCAGGAACTTGGAGCAATTGCTCTTGTTATGGCAGACCTCCCCTAGGAAAAGCAATGGAATACACAGGGAATATGCCCCCAGGAAGAGATAAAGAAGGAGGTGGCTAGCAATAGTTATATGCCCAGAAAATATGAGCATTATGAGAAGGAAAAACACTGGCTATCCAAGAGAGACTTTTGGCACTTGCTGTGCCATAAAGAATGTTGTTTCTTTACATTTTTATGAAACAGTTTTTGTCTTAGTTTCAGTCCTACATTCAATAATCTGGGAGATTGTGTCCTTTTCTCTTGGAAGAGCAGACTAAGGGAAAGGTGAAAAGGATCTAGTGTGCACTATGTGACTTGTGAACCACGTCCTTATCTCCAGGGTTTTCATCAGCTTTAGGAGTGGGAGAGGGGGTATAAGGCAGAGTGCCTGAGCAGAGTGGGCTGTGAGCTCAGGGCTGCTGCTCAGGAGCAGATGGTGCAGGTCTCAGTGCTGTGACGATGACCTGGATGGAAGAATTCAAGGCAAGATAAACACTGATCTTTGTCTCAAGTTTTAATCTTGACCTGCATCTTTGTTTCAAATTTTAACACAGAGATGCATGGGTATGATCAGAGTTTACCCAGTCTTGTTTGAGATCATGAACTTAAAGCTTTAAATGCATTTCTCTCTCTCCACTGAAAATGTCTGGAAATGAGAATATGGCAAAATGAAATGTCTTTGTTTCTCCCACACAGTGAGAAATGACAATCATGCATCACAGAAATCATAGAAGAACTTCATGTTTATAGTATATTCTTTTCCATTAATGTTAATGATTTGCAATTAATTTACAAACCATTCAAAAAAGTCAAATATATTCAAAAGAACATAAAGGCTTGCAAGTGGATTTGGGTTAAAAAAAATATATTTTCTTCACAAAACATATAGAAGTATCAACTCAACTTGTGCAAGCAGATGTTTGCATCAATCCTTTCTGCCAAAAGTCTTATTGTCCATAACTCACTGTCTCAAAGATCTCCTCCCTTCTTATACAGGCATTTCAGCCTAGGCATCACCTGAATAATAAAGGGTATCAAAAATCACAGAGGGCTTTCTTACAGATGAAGGGATGAAGAGAAAAGAGCTTCTATCTTTATATTAAAGAAAATTTTCTAGATTTGTAGACATTACCAGGTTTGATAGTCAGTAGTCTAAAACTGATTTCTGCTAAGTGGACATTAATTTGAGGGTGCAGCTAGTCACAGAAGCTCTGTTTTCCTGAATGCACAATTGATGGCCCATAAAATATGGCTGCATATTTTCTCTCAAAGTGTCTTCCTCCTTATTAGAAAGCCAAAAAAGCTGAGCTAAAGTCATTCTTCAGTAAAATTACATCTTCTAGACTGACTCAGACATGGAATTTCAGGCACAATAAATTAAAAGAATCCTGTTGAGAGTAGGTATCATGTCCACATCACCCTAGGTCCTGAGCTCTGTCAATGTGCAAAACAAGTAGCATACACAAGAGAACACAGAAGTGTTCTCATTAGCAAATCAATACAGCAAATGGATGAAGTTTTCTGACGTTAAAATTAATGAAGAAAAGCCACACCATTAACTTGAAATGAGATTTTCTATGGTCTGTAGTTTCAAGTTAGTCTTCAAATATGCATCAATATTTGTGAAGAAAAGTTGATGGCCAGTATATAAATTTTAACTCATTATAAGGAGATCCACAAATAAGAAAGACTACCCATTTTTTTACTTTTCCAACATGGGAAAGTACATATGAGCCAGTCCTATTTCAGGTAGGATAAATACTCTAACAAGACTTTGACTAATAAATTCTTTCATTATGATGTAGAGATTTTAACACGATTTTGTTGTAAATTAATGCCTTTAGATGGTTATCTGGAAAAGAAATTATCCTTTTGCTTGTATGTTACTCAGAGAAACAAATATTTTTGAGCAAATGTGACATCCTAACAGAGAATTTATTTTCATGTTACCATTCACAAAATCAGTGCATTCAATCAGTTCAACCACAAAGCTTAAAAAAAAAAAAAAGAGACAGATGCATGGAGAGCTGTCCTTACATATGTAAGGAACTGCAAAATCAGAAGCAATTTTCAATGTTGAAGTCACACTTAAGCTCCATTCTTCAATCCTGAAGAAACTACTTTGAAATTAAGATGTATGAGACCATGAGGACCCAAAGTAGGCACTGGGAAATGAAATTACTGTCTCTGAGTTATTAATATGTCACTTTTCTTTAATGCAATTCATTTAATGCTTTTTTTATATACAAAAGTTGAAATAATCCCATCATTCAGTTAAAAGAATAAAAGTACAGCATTTCCCAGCTATAAAGTAAAGGACTTAAAGAAATATCAGGAGTTTAAAAGTTCACCAGCTTCATTACATTTCTGAAGCTGTCACAAAATATACTTTTATCCAACCAACCATAACCACTTTAGCAGTAATTTCAGGTTCTTGCACAGTTTCACTATGGCACCGCCCTTCCACAAAAATTTTGTGTGCTTACATAATGAGATCCCAAAGGTGTGGCCTCTTAGCTTTCCATGCCAAATCCTGGGGGAAAAAAGAGCAATTACATAATGCAGTTTTGCATCTATTAAAGACCAGGTTAGGGTTTGGACATGCTTTTCACCTTATAGTCATTAGAAAGATTCCATACAGTGTATAAGAAACTGTTGAGAAATGGCACTGTAATTTGTCAATGGTGTATTGAGCTCTGCATGAATTCTAGAGATAAATGTGAAGATCTACAGCAGTGGGAATTGCACTCCCTCTTCACTGCCTGATGGAAACAAGTGGGGGAAAAGTAATAAATTCAGTGCCAAAAACAAGAAAGAAGGAATGCAAGTGAAGTGCCCTATTCTTGTCAGATTTTGATACTATAAATTTCAAGAAAAAGCACCTTTGTCTAAGCCAGCTATCAGTAAACTATCAGGGGGAAAATACTATAAAGATCTATTGCAGTAGATAGTTTCCTTTCTCCCCTCTTTGGGAGACATTAGTGAAATCCCCAGTGCCTGATCCTAAAAGTGTTGGGGAAAAAGAATCCTGTCAGTGACTTGAGTTTCTCATGAACTTAATAAGAAACTTATTGAGATCAAGGATACCTTTCCCATCTCCAATCAACATCCTCCCCTTCCCATGGGCAGAGGCTATAACAAAAACTCTGGCTTAGCCTCCCAGGGACTGGGAAGTGAAGCCATGGTTAAATTCCAGAAAGGCAGGCAGCCCCTTGATCTTCAGGTCATGCCCCAAGACACCCAGCAGAGCACCCTGTGCAGAACCCAGCTGTGAATAACTCTACAGTAAGAACACTGGAGTTATAGATGTGGAAATTCTCCTCAAAAACTGTATGACTTTCACTGTTCCTCCTCCACACCAGCCACTTTACTTCATAAGGAGATAATGTTACAGCATTTTAATAATAATAACAATATTAATAATAATAATAAACATAAACTATAATAGTCAAGTAAGACAGTGAATAAATACTCTCATTAGCAGTACTATTATGTAGAAACAGTTTAAAATAAATTACACTTATTCAACTCAGCAAAATCAGAGGCTAAGTCCAACTCTTCACTCTGGATCTTCTGCAGGTTCAACATTTCCACTAGACAAATTCACCCTTCTGATGAGCAGCAGCAGAATTCTGGTGTCTGGAAGGAGTCCTTTCTGTAATGGATTCTGCTTCATGCAGGGTATGTAGCCTCAGGACTTAAAAACTAAAAGCTCCTGCACTTGCCTGCTCCAGTTTAGTCTGCTGAAGCAAGACCTTCTGCAGGTCAGTCACTCTACAGTAAAAATTGGGTGGTTCATGGATGGTTATCTCTCATTGGCAAATAAGTGTCCTACACAACAAAGAAGGAGAAGACAAACATTTACCTCACAGAGCTGGCAGGCGGTGATTTAATGTTTGCTCTATCTTGTTTGTTTTCACAAAATGCTGCAACACACAATGTAAGCCAGTTTTGCTGCAATGTTGTCAGCAATTAACAAGATGAGAATCAAGCCAAAAGTTACACCAAATGACTTCCAAGAATAGATAAAGAAGCAAGGAGTGAAGTCTTATTTGTGGAAACTTCTTGCTAATCAGGACTGAGGAACAAGAAACCCAAAGCATTCACAAAAATAACAACTTAAAAGTTATTAAATAGAGCTTGAACTTGGTCAAAAATTCCTGACAACCTGTTCATAGGTAGAAAAATATGAAGTGAAAGTACTTGATGTGCGATGAATAAAAATCTGCTCTGGGTACTTGCCCTGTGAGCTCAAGTACAACTCATTGTGCAAATAGCCAGAAGCAAACATATATTCAGGAAGGACTGGGAATGAAGGGCATGAGACTTTCCCTTTCCTCTTTGTGTATTTGTATATCTGATTTTCTGTACATCTGGGGCAGAGCATCTATTTAAAGGCAGTGAGGGCAGGGAGTAACAGTGAAGCAACACTCTATTTAAAAAGTGTTAGTAGCTAAGTAGTTCAGAGAAAGAAAATACTTGTGTGGTGTCTGTTAATGACAGAGATGGGAAAATGCTGCCATCTTTACATCCTCTCTGTTTTTCTGACAACTGTGATTAGAAGCAGTTACAGCAACACAAAGAGAAATTAATGGCCAAAAATAAAGGCAGACAGGAAAATTCTGGACATGTTTTCCTTGAACAAAGGTAATTTTTTAGTAAAGCATTCTAGAGTATACGAATACCTCATTTTTGGCTTTGTTGTTGGAGTTTTTTGTTTGTTTTTACTTTTTTTCACATACACACACATAAATTGTTTCATACTTTGCATGCATTGCATGATGATAAATCCTTGGAAGCAGAAAGACAGTAATGGAACAGAACAGTCACTTGTTCTCCCTGGGACACCTGGGAGTACCAACCATATTTGCCTTATTTCTGGTTATTTATACAAAAGAATCTGTGATAACTACAGTGACTGAGGGATACCCACTTTAGAACATCTCACAAATTTGTAAAAAAGCTGGGTTTTGAACATTTACAGATGAGAAGATGGAACAGAGAACTCTAAAAAAATGCTGCAGATATTATCTTCAAGAAAAAAAAAAAAAGCAGCTCCCATACCTGTAGAACCTTCCAGGACTGAGAAGTATCAACTTATTGTCAGACACCAAACCATGGTAACCAGTCCAATCTCCAGACCCTGGGCTAGATAAGTTATAACAAGTCCATCAAGCCCAGTAATATTTCACACTCTAATAAAAGGGTGACTCTGCCTTTCAAATGTTTTGGTTTCTGACAATTTAAAGCCCTGAAAATTAATTACAGGACAGCAAATCTGTGTCTACATCTGATTAGAGCAGTGTAAAGATTCATGGGTGCCAGAAAATCTCACAGTCATGCACTGCTGTACAATGTACATAATTTCTCATTTGCTTTCACACATACTCTAACAAGATCATTTCTGCTTCAGTTTCCTGAGTGGGAGTTCCCTGAGGACTGGATTTCATTATCAATTTTGATGGCTCAATGCTTTCAACCTTCAGCTTACATCCGGACAAAGCATACAGTGAAGAATAACAATACCATAAATGTCCTGTCACTGCTTACTGACAGAGTACAATGATATACTCTTTGTATGCTTTTCAATTTTACAGAACAGTTTTTATTATTTTACTCGTGCTTATGTTATGCATCACAGTCTTTATTTTTCATATTTCTCATCTCAGTCATTCAAAAGCCATTAGGCAAATATCCATACCGCTAAAGCCACTTTAAAAACAATTATTTTGAAAATAAATTAATTCTAAATTCCTTCTATGTGCTTATGATCTCTCATGCCTTTCAAGTTCAAATGCCTTATGTGCAATGTACAAACACAAGGGTTTTGTTCCAAAAATTCAGAAAGAAGAATCTGGGGACTGAGACTTCAATAAAGTCCATAATTGTCCTTTTTAAATAACAAGGCGTGGTAACAAAGTTTCTTGTCTCTTTCCTCACCCAAATTCTTCTAGTCATGTGTAGGTTTCACCCAACTTCGCTCAACAATTGAGCAAGAATTTTCAGACTCAGAGTCCAACCAAGTGGTAGAAGTGCACATCTGCACCTTGAGGGGACTCAACCCATTGTAAAAAAAAATGTCCAGAGGAAAACTGAGCCACTCAGAGTTGAGGCTGTAATTATTAATCTGTGGAACAAATAACTCTAATTATGTGAGTGTAAATCATTTAGCCTTTTCCTCTTCTCAGTAACAGACACTCAGACATGAAGATGAGGAGATGGGACTCTAAAGATATGCATATTTTCCTCTGAACTTTTGCATGTTTTTTTCAAAATGAGGATATTCAGATATCTTCTTTATAGAAGTATCTGAAGGCTATTGAAGATAAACTAACTTAAAATTTGTTGACCATTAAGTTTTAAGAGGTAGGTATCGCTCAGATACCCCTTAGCACATTAGGTTGTACACTGATCTCAGGAATAGAGGTCTGTACTCCAATTTTTTTCACCTGATTTTGTCCAATATACCTTTCTCTACATCACCTCTCATGATGACTCCCTGTCAGGGAAATAATTTTTCTAACCACAGGATTAAAAAAACAAACAAAGAAAAAGTCATGCATCCCTAGTAAGTTCTAGAGAATGGAATACTCATCCTGGAGGTACCAGTAACTTTAAAACAAGTAAAAATACACTTTTTTCCCCCCAGGAAGTAATCTGAAAAAATATTTTACCATGATAGAATCTGATGAGAAACTAGAAAACTTTAATGAAAACAGAATATGTGATTCTATTATAAAGGCCAAATCTTCAATGGCAGTCATAACATTCATGCTAGCAAATTAAGGGCTGTTGGAAACATTCCCAGACACTTTGACCAAATGACCTAAAGTACCCTGAATATATGTTAATGAGCTGCCTTAGCATCCAAAAGTGAATGGCTTCATGCTCCCTCCATTTCTCCTAGGAATTGCTACTATAACATTTTTACTGCTGAACCTTACACTGAAGAATTACTTGTGAAAAGACAAGTTTAAACAGTTTAGAAGTATAGTCCAGAATGATTCTGGTCACTGTTCTTCCAGGGCAAATCATCAAACTGAAGAAAGACCTCCACACAATTTGTAGGTCCATCTGGAGCTCCAATTCCCTTTGGGGCTTTCCTGGTAAGATGCTAAAGCAGAAAAAGGTTTGAATGGGGCAATAAGGTCACATTTCAAGAGCACAGTCCATGAACAGATATTTCATGTATTTCAGCTAGGAAAGCCTAAAAACACTATAGCTTTCAAGACTGGCACAAGAAAATGATGTTGCCCTTCTGCCACGGATAAGTCAGTAAGAAGTAGATGTAATTTCTGATATAGAAGATATTTAGGTTGGCCCTTGCAGAACAAAAAAAGCATAAAAAATAAAAGGAAAACTCATAAGCACTTGAATAGACAATAAATTTATTGACAAATGAAAATCTATCACTGAAGGTTTGTAAATAAAAATCAGGCATACATTCATTGGAAACTATTTAGGTGGGGTCAGTGTTATCTGTAGGCAAGCTAATGGTTTAGACTGTCTTCTTCAGTTTTATTCTACCCCTATTTTTTATTATCTACTTTACACTTCCTTTTTCCATATTCTTATAGATAACAGTGCAGAAAAGATACAGTCAATTTAAGGAAAAAAACCCAAACTACCTGTACATACTTTTCCTTTATTTAATTTGGAGTTAGAACTCCAAAGCTTATAGCAAGAAACATAGAAAACAAAAGTGTAACTTTTTTTTGTTGAATAAAAGAATAAGGTTTTTTTTCTCTCTATCTCTCTCTCTGTTTAGGTTTTTTAATTCTCCTTCATAGTTTTGGGACACAGATCTCCCAGGAGACAAACTGACTGTCCTACACTGGCAGCAGATATCACTCTTAGAGTATCATCTCATTTCAACAAAATTGAATAAATAGAATGAGTTACTGCAGGTTTTTTTTCCTTCCAAGTCCTAAGGGGACCAAGTATATGTTGAAACCAGAATTAAACTAACAAAGAAATATCATGAGAAAATTTATCCCAAGCACTTTTGGAGTTTTGCTGTGGTACCATAGAACAAAAATGCCAAAAGACTCACCTGTTTCTAGCTCCATCCTCTCCACCCTCCCTACCCACAATACACACCCTTGCTAAGGGTCACCAGGACATTCCCCAGTTAAGCTTGTTTGGCCTTATCATTTTGCAGCTTTATTTTTGTTATTTTTGTCCATAAAATGTTCCTGCAAAACGTTTCTTAAGATCTGCATCTCCACTGCTGTGTTAAGGTGTCTTTGGGTTAGTTGGTATAAACCAAACAATTCCAGGTTTGCATAGAGGTTTAATTGATTGTCCTTAGGTCTCACCCTTTTCTGTCAGAGAAAGTCAGATGATTCCCTAGGTGAAACACAAGTTCCCNAGGTAAAACACAAGTTTCACTGTCATGCTGGTGCAAAAAAAACGTTTCACTGTCATGCTGGTGCAAAAGGCAGGAGATCAATGAAATGCACCTGGTTGAAGATGAAGGTAATTCAGCCCCTGCTGTCCAGGGACTGTGTCCATCCCCAGCTTCATAACTTGTGGGCTGAATAAGGATATTATGTCCAAGCATACCAAGGGTTTGTAGGGAAGCTGGGGACACCTGAACAGAATCAGTGAACAATATACTTGGAAAACTGAGGGACTAGATTGCGTGACCAGACTCTGGATACCCTTCATGCAACCGTTTTAGTTTGGTCAGTAGCCTGACTGCTCCCAGGAGAGCAGAATCTTCACAAACCAACTTCCGAAGACTGTAAGACTTCTGAGCACAGCCAAATAAAATCTCATCCAAAGACAAACATCAACAAGCAGAAAAACAAATGCATATACAGCATTGATTTTGGAAAGATTTTGGTTCCCTTGGGCACAGACTTGAAAATTCTCAATAATTATGCCTCAACCCAAATATAAAAAACAAATTATGTGCTCGACAGTTCTCATCATGGAGAAGAGTAAAAATAAATCAGGTGTAAGGCATCCACAATGTTTTCTGTATATGAGAAGTTGTTTTAAAAAACTTCCTCTTTGTCATTTGCCTTTTCTTAAATGAGCATACTGACATTGATAGAATTAGAATCAAGAGTCAATTAAATGTCTGACCTTGAAAATGCTACAGAAGCAACACTGTGAATGTATTAGGCATTTTTACTCATCTCAGCAAGCACGATACTATGAATTATGTAAAAATGAGCATCAATTTTTCAAAGCAAGAGATGTGACACCACTATATGGTGAAAACAAAGTCCTTACATTAAATGAGACATGTAGTTGGTCCAAACTAATATGATCTAAACAGTCTTCACTTTAAATATTTATTAGATAGAAAAGATTCCATAGCTGCACTTTGCAGCACACATTTTGTAAGCAATCTTTTCCCATGGTATTTAATGTAGTTATTCTGATGCTGATGTTTTAGCATCTTGACAGCCAAGATATATTTCACCATTACTGGAGTCAGGCCACTAATGTATCTCTGCTTGTGTGAACTGTGTCTATTTCACAATTTTATTCAATTTGCAGGACATCAGAATGACAAAAAAATTCAAAATAATGACACGGAACCTAACTTTTAACCTCCTTATTACAGATAAAGAAATGATAAGCAATAATTTTAAAGGGTTGGTTGTTTTTGTTTTTTGTTTTGTTTTTTTTTTTTGTCACTAAAAGTTTACTAGAACACTGAAAATACTACCTAATATACAGCAATTTTTTGTATGCATTGTAAGAAATAAAATTCACCTTAACCACTACATTTGCTGCATTTTTTTCTCAGGAATTCTCTTGCACATATTACTGAGGGCAGTCATACTCCGCCAGCCAAAGAAAACAAAGCAAAAAAATAGGACTCTCAAAGAATTTCTCTTTTCTTCACAGATTAGTTATTGGCCAGAGAAAAGCAAGAATATGCTAAAAGTTTGGTGCCCTATGCAAAATCTTCATCCTTAAAAATATCTCTGCTTACTTGGGTATTAGGAAATTTCTTCACCAAAAATGTAGTCAAGCATCTTCACTGAAAGGGTTGTCAAGCATTCGAACAAGCTGCCCAGGGAAGTGCTGGAGTCACCATCCCTGGAGGTATTTAGAAGGTGTGCAGGTGTGGCAGTTGGGGACACGGTTTAGTGGAGGACTTGGCAGTGCTGGGTCACAGTCCAACTCAATGGTCTAAAGGCACTAAATAATTCTGATGATTGTTAACCAACTTTGGTTTAAGATTTTTCTATATTTTTAGAGTGTGTTTTCCAGCACAAATAACGAGAACAAATAATTTTCTACAATAATTTAGGAAAACAGTTCCACTTTCAAAGCTACCTTGGACATCCAACATGCATCTCCATAACTGAGATGTAGACTACTCAGTGACTACAGTCACCATGGACTTTTACCAAAAATAATTCACCATTTTTCAAAAATTATGGTTACACTTAGGAGTCAACAACAGCAACTAGAATTACAGTTAAAAATAAGCAAATGATACCTCACTGCATTTTTAGTATAAAATATTGCAAATTCTTATTAATAATAATGTATTCACTGATGGCATTCTCAGGAGTCACATGCTAAACATACAAATATAAAAAGGAATTATGTCATTCCATTAGGATAAAATTGAAGCAATATCAGATAACAGGCCCAAGACTGAGTAACACCAAAGCTGTGAAACTGTAAAGAAATGCAAAGTCAGAATCATTGGTTCTGAATCACATATTGGTTTGTCAAGAATTCTGGAAAATGGGTGATTTCTAAGCTCAACTCTAGCCATACTTTACAGTTTCACATAAAAGAGTAAATACATGTCTGAATAGCTTTATATGTATTTTACATACAGATATGTTAAAAATGTATTTGTATACATATATATGAATTTATACATATATACATATATGCATACAAAACAAACACATACAACTTGCAATTGCACATAGTCTTTATGCTGTCTCAGACAGAAATTCCAATGCAATTACTCTTAAGCAGTGCTTGTTCACTAGGACTGTTTAATCCAGAAAATAAAAAGCCCAGGGGAGCATCTCATCAATTTATTCAAACACCTGCAGACATTTATAGGCAAAGAAGACAGAGCTAGGCTCTTTTCAGTGGTGCCCAGTGACAAGACAAGAGGCAACATGCACAAACTGAAGCACAGGGAAGATCAGGAACACTTTCTGAACATCAGGAAATGCTGAGTGCGAGGGTCACCAAACATAGTCACAAGAAGGTTTGGAGTTTCCATCCTTGGAGATATTCAAAAGCCATCTAGATAGTCTTGGGCAGTCAGTTCTGGGTGGCCTTGCCTGAACTGTTAAACCAGATGTCCTGCAGAGGTCCATTCCATCCTTGGCCATTCTGTGATTTGGTGGTATTTTGGGGGTTCCCAGGACAAGAGGTATCTGCAGTACAATTCCTATCAGAAAAAAAGATCAATCAGAGACATATTTACTGAGTATATCATTCAATATGGAGATTTATAGTTAAAAAATAGATGTAGATGTCAAATTTTTAGAAGCTTCCTAACTCTGTAACACTAATTACCATTTTTGTGGAACTATACAAAACAATGTGTTTTTAGTTTGAAGAAGAGATCGTGTTTAGCGTTGTTAGAACACTGAGGCTCCATGCCTAATTAAGGATGTGATTCACAGAAAAGCAGGGTATTAAACAACTTTAATGGCACATATATGTTTAACTAATGATAGCATTGATTTTTCAGTAGTTTAGCTTTTGAACATAGGGCAGCTGGCTTACTGTTATATATAGTTTCAGCATAGTGCTAGAAGTATTCATCATGAGCAACAAGCAAAATAATTACTTTTGAGACAGGGGAGCTGAGGCTGTAAATATTGAAGTAGCAACACAAAGCTTTAACAAAAAGCCTGAGGGATATATAACACAAATAAACCTCCATAAATTCTCATCGTAAAAGGTGTTCTACTTCTTGTAGTGTACCAAGTGCTGTTACAGAGACTCAAGAAAGGAAAAAGCTTCCAGTACCTATCTGGACAGGAATCACTCAATTGTTAAAGGACAGACACTAACTACTACTCATATAAAGCTATCTTTTATCACTCAGTCCTGCAATCACTGGGCTGAGGTTACATAATCACTGCCACATTACTAAGCACTACCTCACCATCCAACAATACTAATCTGGAATGGTAAGGCATGTGAGGAGGGCTCAAAGTGATTTCTGATGACAGACCAAGGAGGTCTCAATGCCCTGAGCTGAAGGAACATGACTGCAAGAATGTTCAGCTCCCAGTTGATACTGAAATTTTGTGGAATCTGTTGCTCCAGATGGATCCCTACAAATCTATGGAGTCTGATGGGGTCCATCTAGGAATCCTCAAAGAACTGGCTGATGTCAATCCAAAATCTCTCCTGGTGATTTTTGGGCAGGCCTGGGAATCCTGAGATGTCTCAACTGACTGGAAGCAGGTGAATGTCCAATTTTCAAAATGGCAAAAGGGAGGTCCCCAGAAACTACAGCCCTTTAGTCTCACTTTAGTATCTGGTAAAGTTATAAACAAGATTATTCTGGGAAGTATTGAAAAACAGCTGAAAGACAACACAGTCATCGGTCACAGCCAGCACAGCTTCCTGAGGGAAAAGTCCTGCTTACCAAAGCTTTTCCTTTTATGACAAGACAACCCACCTGGCTGATCAAGGGAAGCCAGTTGATGTAATCTTTTTGGGTTTCAGTAAAACTTCCTATACTGTTTCTCACAGTATCCTTCTGGATAAAATGTCCAGCACAAAGCTCAATAAACACATCATGAGTGGGTGAGTAACTCTCCTACAGATCAGATGCAGCCCTCTGGGAACCATCAGGGATGATCCTCATTGTGGTGGGTCCTATTGCCCCTTTTCTGTTATACAACTTGTTACATACATACATACAAGGTAAGCTCTTCCCCACATAGCCAAAGTGTGAGTCTCATACCTTGCCATTGGAGACAAGTTCCATTATGAGCATCCCAAGCATTCCCAGAGGACAAGCAGATCAGACCAAACACTTACCTTAGAACCAGGTTAGAACCAGGGGATCAGATGACGCACCCTTGGGTAGGTCATGACCCATGAATCACTTCTCCAGTTTCTCAGTAATATCTATGTTAAATCTTTACTTTTGCAATGGCTACAAAACTGCTGCACACTGTACCAGGTCTCAGGCAATGGTCTATTAAGGGCAGTTTTCAGCTGCTCCAGCAGTACATTGCAAATAAAGCAATGCACATAATTCCATGAGTGGAAATAATTAATGAAGACAATTACAATAGATTTGAACTTTTTTTTCAATTACAAGGGTTGAATCCAATTATTATGTTCTAACTGATAGTTAAACTAGTTTTGTTCTCTAGCCAGAAACCAGAATGGCAGCCTTTTTTGTTAAAAAAATCTCTTCTATAAATTAATAAATATAAATTAAATATTAATTAGCCACTTGGCAGAACTAATTTCTACTAAAGACTAGTTAATAACCTTCCTAGGTCTATAAAAACCCAACTTGCATCACTAGTGAGTAATAAATTTGTTTAAATTTGTTTTGCTCTTCTAGATGCAATTCTGACGGTGCCAAATATGCCCATCAGGTTTATAATTTATCTACATTCCTCAGCCCACCATCCCTACATTTTTCTTTTTTCCCTGCACTTTGGTTGTCCTTCTTCTCTTTTTTCCAATGGTATTGTCATAAAACCCCAAACTCTACTTTCATGCTAGGCAGGACACTGCTTATAGCATACAAGAAAACTATATATCAGAGTTAGGAAATGACACTAATTACACTAAGTTAGGAAATTACATTATATCATGTTGAAGTTACTTTAACCAAGGATAACCAGCTTCAACAGGACCTCAAATTCAAAGGCAGTGCTTATCCTAAGACCTGTCTGGCTTTGGTTACTGGTATGAAATATCCACACCATTTTAACATTACTTTAAAAAAGATTAATCAAGAAAACTAGGTGTTTACAAAAAAAAAACAAAAACAAAAACAAACCCATCTAACAATAAAACAAAATGTAAATGGTGTGATTTTTGCTTTATAGAGAACAATGACTTTTTTAAAATATGAGGTAACAACTAGCTGTATCCCACTTTCTGTATGCTAAATATAAATTACGGGGTTTTTTAAACCATACAAAGCTTTTGAGTAGAAGCTTAATTAAAACCTTTCAGAAAATATTTCAAGCATGTGAAAAGAGGATTTTTCTTTATGTCTCATTAGAAACTGTTGCATCTCTATTAGTTCACAACAACAGGAATTAATTACCCTGAGTTTCTGGCAGTCAGGTATTCAGCATACATGGACCCATTTTGCTGGAACACGCTCCCACTCAAATTCATGGAATCATAGAAGGTCTTGGCTTGGAAGGGACCTTAAAGGTCATCTTGTTCTAACTACTGACTGTCCTGCCATGGGCTAGGACACATTCCACAAGGCCAGGTTGCACACACATCCAACCTTGAACACTTCCAGCAGCAGGCCACCAACAACTTCTCTGAGTGAATCCATCCCAGCCTGAAGAAAAGAGCCCAACAAAAGACTTGCCTGACAGACTGAGACCAAGGCTGGGCTTCCAGGGAACAATAAAGTCTCTTCCTTACACAGCCCCAGTAACAGCTTTGCAGCCAGGCAGTTCCTCTCTTAGGAAATACATAGGAAGCTAGTAGAGTTTTTTGGTTGACAATCAACAATTTTGGAAATAACTACACATTTAGGCATTACTTAAATACTTGCCCAACAAAGTGAAAACAGGAAACAGAAAGGAATTTAATTCAGAATTAATTAATTAACAAAAAGTAAGTTAACATACCACTATATATTAAAGCAAGACTGAGGTAAAAAATAATAGAGAGTACCATGCAGTATTATGACAAGTTATGTATAGCCACTCAGTTAAGAATTTTTACATGTTTTGTAACCATTTTATTTACACCATCTTCATTCTCATCCTCAGAGATTATTTCCTCCTGAAACATCTCAAAAAGCAATAAAAAGCTTCCCATCATGGTGAATCAGTTCAGAAACTTGCACTGATTAATGTTTCTGTCAGAAGAGACTTTTCCAAGGTTTGCTTTGTCATCCAGCAGAGATCTGAAGTCACTATATGGTCTTTTAAAATACAATAGAATCAGTTGAAGTATGTCTAATGCTAAAATTAAAATTAAAATAGTCACTAGAGATTAAATCAAATATTCTGAATTCCATACTGTCTTTGGCATTAACAGGAATTATGCATGTGGAATTGGCAGAATAAATTATTAAATTATTTGCATGGCTTTCAAACTGACAGCAACAAAGTACCAAATTATTAACATAAAATCATTAGAGGGGGCAAAGTAAAGTCATGGTACCACTAAAAGAGGTAATTTTTAGTTCAAAAAATTTCATCAGAACATGATGTTGTCTGAAATTCTGTAATCACCACGATTCAAAAGCTAGAAAATGAAGCAACAGATGTACTAAACTAGAATGTAATGTAATGTAATTGGAACTTACATACATGGCATACAAGAAAACTATATATCATACCTTTGTTAACTGACATATATATTCAGAAATATTAGTATAGAAATTCAAACAATGTGCTTGGAAATATTTCAATCACTGCAATGCAACAGTATTTTATAGAAATCTATTTTATTAATATATTTTAATGGTATTTTCATGCCGTATAATGTACTTTTTTGAGGGATAAATCAGTTTCACAGAGCTTTTCTTTTCAGTTGATAATGACTCAGATGAGTTTCAGTAACAGTACCTCTATCACAATCAAATTATAACGTTTCTATTCATACTTGTCAGGTACCTGATCTGGCTGCAAATCTCACTAGAGTCAAACATAGTTCTTAACTGATGAAATAAGAAGAATGAAAAGAAAAAAATCCAAACAATAAAACACAAAGTTAGTTCTGTCCTCTTGATTTGGCCCCATTAAACCTTTTAGACTGCCAAGAAAATTCTGTTTTTCCACTCTGATGATATTGCAGTAACAATGAAGTAAACATACCATAAATTAAATTCACCTTACAGTGCATTCTTTTCACTTATTTGTATTTGCAAGCACCAGGGGATTTTATTGCCAACAAAAGAAAATTTTACATTTCATGAGACTAAAACAAATCTGCTAAAGCTTGAAAGGAATATTACTTGATCAATCTGCCAATTTCATAGTTCAGTTATTTGTCCTTTTTCAATTGCAGTAGATGTAATTTGTGTCCATGAAGTTCTTTGCAATTCTATTTCACTCTCCTTTCAATCTCCTTATTCCTCTATGTCTCAAAGAACATTTTTGCATATTTGCAAGGGAACATGAAAAGCTCCAAATTCCTTTGAAAATTCAGTGTTGTCAAACTAAACTTGATTATCTCAATTTTTTCACTGACATTTCAAAGACAGGTATGCTCCTAACACACAATAAATAAAAATGACAGAATTCATTATTTTTTTTTTTAAAGCCATTCCTTTTTTTTAAAAAAAAGAAGAATCTTACTTTGTTTCAGAAGTCAGAACACTTATAAAAATATAATCTTTTCTGAAGAAGAATATTGGTTCTGTGGTATTCTGTCATGCAGAGATCTAACAGAATTCATTATCCCCAGGTCCACCCAACCAATACTTTTGTACATTAATATACAGCTTCAGAGCCATGATAAAAAATGCTTATGAAATGTTTCTATATAAAAAGTATGATTTATCACACAGATTTGTTTGCACCTTGAAATTGTATTGTTACAGAGAAAAAAAAATTCTCTTCCTCAACAACCAGATAGTGAACTAGAGAACAGATGAGTTCAGTTCAGAAGTAACCCTTGCAGCTCACTTTTATTAGCTGCACTAAAGACTGTCAGCATTGAAAGCGATGCCGTCAGCTAAGGAGGTTAATTGCACTGATAACAACTGTCTTCTCAGGCTTCCTAACATAGATATATTTTCAAGTGTTTCTTGAAGACTTACAAGGAGATGGCGAGATTGCTAAAACTTGCCAACCAATGTATAACCTCCTTTACTGGATAATTTGATCCCTATCTTGCTTGGTTTCTGCTTTATTCATCCCACTAAACAATTTCACTGCAATATTAGACATATTTATGTATCACAAGCTCTTTAAATCCCACTGAATAACTAAAGGAGGACTTTTTTCAAAGCCTCACAGATGGCCCAAAAGGCAAAGGCTTGTAAAATAACAGCCTTTCTAAAAGCTGATGCAGTAGCTATGCAGTTTCACCCACTCAGAAGCTAATAATCATCTCCTTTGTGAATTGCTGTTCATTTCTAACACAGGGCTGATATATATAAGTGTGGAAAAATTTCTGAAAGGGTACAAAGCTCAATAAGGCAAGCATGAAACTAAGTGCCATTAGCATGAAGTGGATGTGAAAACAGAAGAAATTCCAATTTTAGTGAAATGGCTGTGTAAGATGTATCACATGACTTCATGACTTTGCCAAGAAGTTGCACAAATTTTGGACCTGCAACTGGAGTGCAGAACAGTACATTTTTCCAGGAATAATCAAATTTAAGTTCATAATAAACCCTAAACATCTGCTGCTTTTATCACAAAACCAGAGAGCTATAACAGGTCACAAGCTGGAGGGAAAGGGCACCATTCAGGGGGACCTTGGAAAACCTCAGGAAGTTTAACAAAGCAGAGAATGAGGCCTTACACCTCTGTTGTGGCAATCCCAGACACACCTACAGGCTGGGCAGAGAAGTGATTGAGAGCAGCCCTGCAAGGAAGGACTTGGGCATGGAAAAGGAAGGAAAGGACTTGCTGGAAACTCAACATGAGCCAGCAGCATGAGCTCACAACCCAGAAAGCCAAAGGAATCTTGGCCTACATCCAAAGGAGCACGGCCAAGCAGGTTGAAGGGGGTGATTCATCCCTTCTACTCTGCTGTTGTGAGACCCCCACCTGGAGTGTTGCATTCTGTTCTGGGGTCCCCAGAAGAAGAAGGACACAGAACTGTTGGAGCTAGACAAGAGAAAGGCCAAAACATTGATTAGAGGACCAGAGCACCTCTCTCAAAAGGGTTAAGAAAATTGGGGCTCTTCAACCTGGAGAAGCAAATGTTGTGTGGAGATCTCACAGCAACTTTCCAGTCTCTGAAAAGGTCCTACAGAGAAGCCAGAGAGGGACTCTTCTTCAGGAACTTTAGCAACAGGACAAGGAGTAATGGGTATAAACTGAAAGAAGGCCGGTTTAGGTTAAATACTGGGAGAACTTCTTTTCTGTGAAGGTTATGAGAAACTGGAACCAGTTGCCCAGGGAGGTTGTGGATGCCCCAATTCTAGCAATGTTCAAAGCCAGGTTGGATAAGGCCTTAAGCAACCTGGTCTAGGGGAATGTGTCCCTGCTCCTGTCAGGTGAGTTTGGAACTAAATGATGCCTTCCAACCCTCAACATTCTATGGTCTAGACTGGATAAAGTGTTTTTCAAAGGATAGGAAACACAGAGAATATGTAAAAATTCTTCTGATGGGATTTATGCTTGAGGGATAATGAGAAATTTATGTTGGGGAGATGTTCTGATTTGGTTTTCTTTTGTATTGATTATAATATTTGTAAAAGGCAAGTGAGCCCCTGCTTTTTCCTTTCAAGTGTTACCTCAGTTGGAGTTATCTCTTTAGCACACCTGACTTTTCAACTGTGCTCATTTTACACTTCTTCTTAGCTTTGCAGGTCTGTAATTAAGGCAAAAAGCCAGTAAATGATCCTGGGTTCTTTTCATAAACTATGGATTTTTCTCCAGTGCTGAATATTTATCTACCTCCTACTCATTCATTTGCTGTAGGTGTTTTATTCCATGCTCTGTGTATGGGAAGGAAACAATTTGAACTTATCAAAATCTGTCTAATTCACATCTTCAGTCACTACTTACAGTTTCACAAAGAGGTTCACTACAGTGACAACCTTTACTCTTCTTTATGCTGTGAGTGTACACAGACAAATCATGCTCATTGTAAAATAAGCCACCTTCAAGAGTATTCATATGACTGAGATGAGAAGAATTCATATTTGTCTGTAAGTAGATACAAATCATTGTTCTTGTCATTAAAAATCTATACAATAAACTAGTTTTATGGAAGAACGTTTCTGCTTCCCTGCCTCTTTAACCAAAAAGTTGTTTACTATTCCATTAACTGCAGGTCTGAGAACATTATGCAGCCATTAAAAAGCTACACCTCAGACATGTTTCTAATGGGCCTGTATTTATAGACAATAAGTAGGGCCAGTATTTTGTCACAGTAAATTATACATGAAACAGTCCAGCCATTGGAGAAAAAAAGGCAAGTGTCACAAATTGCTAATAAATCTGCCAGAGCTCACAGCCTGCATTTTAATCAAGGCATACTTTATTTCATTTTAAAAATCAAGTAAAAATGTTTAAGTAAATGTTTAAAAAAATTTAAACTGCTGCTATAAAAGACTTTTGGCATGCAGATGGGAAATAAGAACAACTTTTTGCTTCACCTTTGCCAGAGAAGACCATGTTTTAAGCTAACAGTACTCAGAAATCTACAAACCAACTTGTGTAAAACAGTCTCTGAGCACTAGCAAATTAGTATTGTGTTTCAGATAAGGTTTGTCAACAAAAATAAATTAAGTGTAGAAATATTGATGTTCCACTTTTATGCAGGTATGTACAAAACATCTCTTATTATTCAAGATGTTCAGTTCTCAAATGTACACAAAACCACATATTTTTAAAATTATTTCTGAATAGAGAGAGCACATATACTCAAAAAAATTCTACTGCCATTAAAGGCATAAAGTTTTTTAGAACAGATGTTAATATATGCATTTCTTAGTTCTGCAGCAGAAGTTGCCAGAATCCGCTGAAATTCACAACTTTTCTCTGACCTGTAGAAACATTGAATTTAGCTCTTATATTTGACCTTGGTCTTGCAATCAGATCCACCAACCTCCCTTCCTTAAGTACATGGAATGGTAAAGTATATTGGTGAAGAAACAAAAATTACAGAAGTTACCAATACACTACTGCAGTCTTCTTGCCTGGAATAACTCATTCTGCTTTCTGATGCTTGTGGAAGTCAGTTTATGGCTTGTACTGCCATCCTTAAAATAGCATAGCTATGAAGTGCTACTACTAGTGATGAAATTAAGTTCTTCCATCCTCCTGAGGCAGTATGAGTAATCTGCAGAATCTCAATTTACTAGTTTTCACCATTAAGGCAGAAGAGTTGTCACTCCACCACTTTGGAAATATTACAAGGCTATAACCTGCCAAGAACAAACCACACAAAGATTGAAAGATGCATTTCTTGCACTTTGTTAACACAGTGTATAAAGAATTGTCATTTAGTCCACATGCCAATTGTAAGGGGCAATTATGCACAGTTCTTGCTCCTAGTTCCTCTAGGAGTTGTCAAACATGAGTCTCTTCTCCACTGCAAGGTAAGGCAAGCCTTGCCATCTGCCAACCTGCACTATCTTTTTGCCATTCCAATTCAGTGTGTTTTTTCTGTGCTGCTGATTTACACTGATTTTTTCCTGTTGGTATTGCTTTTTTACTCCTTTGCAAAAGTGGTAAAACAGTCTCAGTCAAGTTATGTCAGTGATCCTTGTGGGTCCCTTCCCACTTGGCAGATTCTGTGGTTCTGTGATATGACAAACAATCTTTTTTACTTTTACTTTATATACGCAGAACTATATTGACCTTGGAACTTCAGGAAATGTGTGGGAAATTCTTGCTGACTTTAAACTTAAACTGGAAAACAATTTCCATTATGTTTCAAAGAAATGTTCAGGGTCAAGTTATTTGGACTTTGCTCTAATAACACTTTTAAGGTTCCTGTATGTTTGAACTAATCTACTAGATGACCATACAAAAATACCTTGTCTGTAAGAGGGAAATTTTGCTGGAAAAATGTGTTCCCTCAATGGTTCCTGGATGATTTAAATTGAAAACCTTGAGTGATGTCAGAGTTCCTTAAGGAAAAAACATTTATTAATATTATCAAGATTTGTAATGAACTATTTAATTACAGAACCTTAATTAGAGATTTTATAAATAAAATGCTTTTTTCCCTCAGACCAAAAAACCTGTTCTTCAATAGCAGAGGAATCAGGGTTGGTTAGGTAAGAATATAAGAGGGAGAAAAAAGAAATGGAAAATAATTTCTACTGAACGTGCTCAGAGTAGAATTGCAAAGCAAGATCTTTGTTCTAGGTTCTCCAAGCTACTTGGAAAACAAAAAAAAGGGAGGAAGTTGACAGCCTAATTTTTCATACATTGGCCTCAATTCTCATCGTACTATAAGAGAAGGGAAGCTTTACCCCACTTTTCCCTATGCAGTCAATTGGAAAGTTCCCGAAAGGGGGCATAGATGAGTGTGCAAATCCTTCTGCTGCTGAAAGACACCCCTGGCCAGTCATGTCAGGAAGGGGTAAGAAAGCTTTTGGCACAGCCTCCTCCTCCAGTTTATTCACTGTGCACAAGTAAGTACCTTAAAAATGCCAGTGTCCTGCAGCTAATTAAGTACACCAATACATTTTCCAAAACATTGTTTACAATAATGTTATGCCTGCAGTTTCAGTGAAACCCTTGCTTGCCTCCTGCTGCCCATGGTGACTCAGATACTTCAGGGTTATCTTCTAAAATCTCCTTAGAGGCATTTTCCTGTTGAAGTCAAAGAAAACATAGTTCGCTGAGAATTCAGCAGAGAGGCAACATCTAGTCTTGAAACATGAGCATTTTTTATTCCAGAGGAAGTCATTTTAACTTGGTTTGATTTTGTTTTTTAAATATATTTTCACTGTGAATTTTTTGGTGCTTGAGTATTCATACAGGTATATGTGTGTCTGTACATTCATAGACACTTGTTTTTCCCTATGTGGTTTGATTGAATTGTAAAATGTGGGAATATAAAGATGGCTTAAATTATCATTCAAGGTTTTAATCACTTTTAAATTCTGATACTGCATAGAGTCATCCAAATGAAACCCCACTGGTGAGTTATTCACATGATGCACACAACGACGTTTTGATTTATTCTATTTATAACAAGATTTGTAAAGAACAGAAAATACAAAAGAAACAATACTATAGAGAGTGGAAATTTTTTTCAAGGCGATTGCCATATATTTGCACCCATCAACCATACAGAGAAATTAGAATGAATTATGTTTATAGCTGCATTTGCCGGTCACAATGTGAATATTGAAGTGAGTTATTATTGTCACTCTCCTGATTTAAACTGACAATTAGTTTCCTAACAAACCATTAAACATTTATCAACCAACAGAAATACAACAGTTATTATGCACAGCAGTTAATCTTCTTCTGGATGGCTTGGAGCAACATTTTTGAACTTATAATTATTATATTTCTGTACTTGAAGAGTAAAATAAATAAAACCATATAGCAAAATCTTACAAGGGATTATTACAATGGATTCTGTTATAGGGAAATTAATGACAGAAGTATTATAGAAAAGTTTCAATCTCTTTCATGTACCTGTTCAGTCATACTGACCCTCTGTATTTCAAATTTTTAATCATCAGATGCTGAAGTTGTGCCTGCACTGACACTCAATTGAAATAAACAGCCTAGAAGTCCCAACTGTACAGGTAGATAATTGTTCATCAGTGTCATGAACAAACTACTTCATACAGGGTGACTGACTTCAAAACACTGAATCCCCATCTGGTGAGACCTAATGAGCAATGGAAAGGTTTGAAAGTAATGAAGCAAGTCCCTTTTTGGCAGATGTTACTTGACAGCTGCATCTTGGGATCCTAGCAGCACTTCTGCTGGCTCATATTAATATATTCTTGAAGATATCATGATGAATTTTGTAGAAAAGAGAGGATCCTTTTCAATGGGCTGCATTTTATGACACTCCTCTTATATCTAATCTCCTTAGTAAATTTTGATTTCAAGAGACTGTTCAAACTTCATTGAACTGTGTTTTTTTCAAATGCTTTAGCTCACATGCTGCAGGCTGAATCCCTGCAGAAAATAAAATTGACCTAACAGACATGTCAAGGTGTTTGTTTTTATTTTTTTCCCCAAAGGCATGAGGGAAGAAACATGATTCTGGGTCACTGCTCTTCACATGCATCTTGTGGCATACACACGCCATGCAGGGTCCCCAGTGAGCTCCACAAATCTCTATTCTCTCCACATCCAGCAGATCTTCACTCCTATAGGGAGAAAAAATCCTGATACTGCTACTCGAACCAAATAGAACAATTGCACATATAGAACCAAAACATACACAAAAAAGGTCGCACATTAATAGTTTTGCTTGCTATATAATGAATATCAGATAAATGCTAAGTTGCTATTTTGATCTAAACTCTTAGAGAAGCTGAAGTGGAATCTAAGATAGAGGCAATCTAAGCTGTATGACTTCTAGAAGAGTTGCTATCCTTGGTGGTAATGACAAAAGCAACAGGAAGTGGAGGCCAGGGACTTTCAGAAGCTGTAGAATTTCCTGTTTTAAAAAAGAAGAACTTTATATTTACTTAGAACAACTGTGGTGTTAATTCATTCTACACCTGTTGCAAGGCTTTTTGGTGTAATACCCCATGAGAATTCAAGAATTCTTGATGGGAGGAACCACTCAAATGTGTCCAGATCCCTCATACCTAAATACCTTTTCTTTATAATTGAATTTATCTGCTATCTTTATATATTATAGCTAAAGGATTTTTTTTTCTAGAAGAAACGTTTATTTTTACTTTAGGAACCTTATATAATTCCTCCTCCTACTGATCATCTTTGAGCAGCTTTATTCTATTCTTTCTGCATACTAGCTGGTCTTCAGGGACCTGGTTTTTTTCTATCTGTTTACACAATATTCTGTGGAATTGCATTTATCTGCTTCTCTAAGAAATTTGAAAATCTTTTTGCGCATATTCTAAAAGAGATTACTCATTATTTTTATATTTATAAAGAGCAGTTTTGTGTTTCACTGCAATGCAAGACTCAGAGAACTAGTAAAATAAATATTAGCTTTGTAAGCTTTAAAAGTTGTGGCGCTCCTGGATGTGGATGTGGCACTAGGGGATGAGGTTTAGTGGTGAGCACAGTGGTGTTTTTTCATGGTTTGGACTCAATAATCTTAAAGGTCTTCTTCAACCTGAATGATTCTATAATTCCATGAAATACCAGGAAAGTGAATTGGTAAACCAAAGTCTCTGAACAAACTGATCTCCACAAATACATCATTTGCATGCTATTATATCAACTAAAACAAAGGCATGAAACCGTGTCAGAGGAAGTTTAGGTTAGATAATAGGAAGAGGTTTTTCACCCAGACAGTGATTTAGCACTGAAATGGGTTTCTCTGAGAAGTGTTCACATACTAATATCATCGAGTTCATGGAAGTTCTCTTGAACAGTTTAGTATATTGTCATCTTTATAAAAATCAAAAAGTCAAAAAATACACCTGGAGTTCAAACAGGAACGATTTTATTAAGGCTAAGTTATGCTAAATGATCATCCTCTCCATGAGTAGCTTCCCTTTTTTTTTAAGATACACAGTCATCTAGCCATATCAGAATGTTTTTTGATGATTCCTCGATTAATGGTCAACTGGGAACAGAAAGAGGTCCAGTGTATGCTTGCACTTTCCCAACCTAGAGCATGTCCAGAAACACTAGCTTCAGACAGCCACAGAAAAAGCACTCAAGAGCCCTGGCATAGGCCAACACAAACTAAAAGAATGATCAAAGCATCTTTCAAAAGCTAATGGTCCTGTTTCCCACAAGGAAAATTCACTTACTGCTTACTGGTGTGCAGGTGGTCAGAGACCGTTGAGCTGCTTTAGGTCTACATCCTTCAGCAGCTTCTCTGAACACAACTATCACCAGTTCTGCCTTTGTTCAGACAAGAGGAGAAATTGCTAATTAGTCTTACGACCCTTTACATGAAAATCTGCAGAGGGTGCCAAAAGTCCCAAGCCAGGTAGTATCACATAGCAAAGAAAAAATCCTTCAGGGGAGAAATGTTGTCTCATAGCCATCTAGAGATGGAACAAAAATCATTGAGAACTATTCTGGATTTTATACCTGCCAATATCTCCTTTAGAACAAAGGGAAAATAAAAACACCTTTCTAAGTTATGACCTCACTTTTTCTGTCCCTAACTATCTGCAAGATGAAACAATGGCTCAGATGCAGAGATCTGATCCTTTATTACACTTCTTTTCTGACACCATCCTTTACTTAGACAACCATTTGCCTCTTAATCTATCAAGGGAATTCCAATGAGAACATTCAGTTCCTTTATTTTATTCCAGCTCCTTCATAACAATACGTATGAATCATAGTGCACATTACATTGCAGCCCTGCAACTCTGAGTCCATTTTTTTCATTTTATTTTCATCATGAGTCTACAAGGAAGTATTCTCTAAGTGCTGTCTCACAAATTAATAGCTACCAGAGATCTGCTTTGTTTCTATGGTTTTTTCTCTTCAGACTTCAGCTTTCTGCTTTTGGATTGTTTTGTGAGAAGCATCATTTAACATTAGAATTCAACACATCCAAGGTAATTCTGACTCAGGGTATATTAAATTCAGTGCACATTTCTACCAATGTGAATGTGTTTTAGGCCCACTCATTACTCTTTGAGTCATTATGAGTTTTACAAGACAGTCTAATCACAAATTCAAAAAACTTTACAGGTTTTGTAGTCCATTAAAACTTTCCTGCTGATCTCCATCTGTTCTAAAGATAATGAATACACGTTTCTTTCAAACACTCTGCTTTATCAGCATAATATCTTTTTTGCCTAAACAGATTTTATCTTGGATTTTCTCATTTGATTTGGAGATTTTGGTTAAGGAAAAGGGAGAACAATGGCCCCTGCCCCAAAGCTTATCTGTTGTTTGCTTTATTTTTCCCAAGTCAAGCATCAACTCAATAAAAAAATCAGAAAACCCCAAATTTAGGTTGTGTAGCTCCCTCAGCGCCAGAACTACTGTGGTGACAGCTCAAACGACCTGTGGATGACAGTCTCCTATAAATCAACTTCATTGCCTGCAGCCCTCATTGCACACCAAAGCAGGATCAGTTGCTCCAGTCCTGCTGGATTCACCAGATCATGTGGAGCACTGTGTCAGTGCAGTTCTTGCCTCCCCCAAACTGCTGCAATCACCAAGCTCTGCTGGACTGGCTGCCTGCAGCTCACATCAGAGCCTCACTGAATTTCTCCTCATGCCACTGCTGGGCCGGGCAGTAGCAAAGCAACAGTGGCTCTGCACAATCCAGCTCAGGTCAGGCACAGCAGATGCTGCACTAGACCAGACAGTCTAGTGGACAAGCCCATCCAGACCTCCACTGGCTTCAAGTAGGGTCACTTGGATGTGGCTGCATCACTCTGCCCAGCACCTGTGAAATGGAGTATTGCCTAAAGTTGGTGAGAAGCCTAAAGCTGCAGCAGGACAGGCATCAGTTGCGCACCAGTGCTGGCATTGTTTTGCAGTGCTATCCTGTAGAGAATATTCATCTCATGGAATTGCTCTTCTGAGAGCAGGAAACAAGGCATGAATAACACAACACTTCTGCAGCAGATGCAAGGTTCTGCACTCTCTATGACCTCCATCCTCAGTTATCCTGTAATTTAAGATATTCTTTGGGAGATGATCTGAAGAAGATGACACACTTGAACTATTACAGATCAAAGACAATAACATATTCCATAGGGAATTGGTTCCAGAAAAATAGACTTCTTAGCTGTTCTTTCCACTTTATGCCAGCCACGCAAAAACACCCTACTCAGTTCTCCTCCCACAATTAGTAAAACGTACATCTCTACCAAAAAGTATGTTACAAACTTGAATTTCAAAGTTCTCAAAAGAAGGCACATAGCCTCACTGCTGCCTAAATTAAAATAAAATATCTCGTTCAGCACTGTGAAAAGAAAAAAAGATGAGTGGCAAAGAGAGAACTTTTTTAGATGCAGAATGAAGTGCTCTATTCACTGAACCATGCCTCATGCATCAGCTTGCTTTATTTCTGATACACTTGACCACTCAACTGTTTCTGGTTTGTCATTTCCTGAGGAGACAAACAGAAATGAAGGGAAGAAAACAGCTGAGGAATAAAGCAGGCAGTAGCAATATAAAACTCAGGGTGAGCTGTTCTCTGAGAAGAAAGGTTAAGTAAGGAAAGAAAACAAACACTGGATGGATGTAAAGGAAACATTTTTGCTGTAACAGCTCTGGCTATACACAGAATACATTAGCCTGGCCAAAGCTCAGGGCTTATGCCATTAGCTTGCTTTCAGAACCTGAAATAACAATGTATTTTTGAGACATGAAGGAAGAACACATCACCTAACATCCCATTGTTAATTGTTAACAAAGGCCATCCACCTGTGCTGTCCTGATAAAAAGCACTGCCATTTCCTACTGCCTCAACACTTGTGTGTCAATGCAGAAAGCTGACAAGCAAGTGTTTCTGGGCTCCTGGAAGCATCAATTCATGCATGCATAAGTGTACCTTTAGAGAAGAGGCTCCTGCTTGCTCTGCTTGGATAGAGGAATATGGGTATTATCCCTGAAGATAACAGGAATACAAGATCAGCTCTAAATTTGCCAAGTATTCTCACCATCGTGACTGTGTAAATTTATTACAAGTTCCAGTAGTATCTTAATCCTTCAAGTAGCACTTAATTTAATATCCTGATTCATTACCTGAAACAAGCATGAGAAGGCAGTTTTTAAAGAAATATTCACAGATGGCAGTAAAAAATGACAGTCTCAGTAGATTTTTCATGTCCAGGCTTCATAATATGATTTTTAAAAAAGACTAAGGAGACTTGAAATCCAAGTAAATCAAGAGGTATACTGTAGAGACCATGGACATTTTGGTGGTCACTTAACAACCAAAACAATTCAACCAACCAACCCAAGAAAAATAATCATAAGAACAGAGAAAATAAAATTCTATACCCCATAACTTCAGTCCAGCTTTTCATTCATAATAAAAAAATATTGACCAAGTTTAATTGTAAAATACTGTTCTATTAATCTAATGAAGCTGTTACTTTGGGTTATAATCATAGGTTTGGTTTCCACAAAAAAAAACCCCAAAAACAACAGAAAAAAAAGCCCCAAACCTAGATATCTAGTTTTGATCCAGTAAAGAACATATACACAAACTTCATTTTCTACTAAGAATTCTTTTCCTAGATCAACAGATTCTAAAGTAAAAATCCAAAATCAGAAAGTGATAATTAGAAATTGAAGGAGATATCAGCAGAGAAGAAGAGTAAAAAAATAACGATTAGTAGAATTAACATAATTTTTTTTAGTGGGGCTTGTTTATTTTATTGTAGACTTATTTTCAAACTACTTTGCATTGTGAATATTTTCAAGTAAAGAAAAAAAGAAAAGCTCGATCAGAGTTTTGGCAAAGTATGATTATAACTTTTGACTTAATAAGAAATATTTTTGCAGCTGTCATACCTGCTATGGACCATTAATGCAGCAGATACAGTTGCACTGACCATTTAAATAAACAAAATACAAGTTAGAAATCCTACCTGGGATTTTTTTGCTGCAAGGCTTATAGTAGCCTAACATCATTTATTTGTCCCAGAAATATCAAGGTGCCCGTGCTGATGATTTTCTAATATTCTCTATTATATGACCACGTTCATTCACAAACAAATTATTATTTCTTTAGTGATACCTAAAATATTTTCTTGGTTATAAATTAAAAACTGAGAACATAATTCAGATATGCAATTACATAGATATATGGTAATCTCAAAAATTGGAAAACAAGTAAAGATATCCAAAATATGTTCATCAACAGTCAGATAATTTAAATCTAATTGAAATCATACAATTTAATTATATTTTTTGATGCCTAAGGTTAGCAAGTCCACTAGTAAGGTAGAGTTGGTAATCAGAACTGATTCAGGTACAATGATTTTTAAATGGGTCACAAGAAATCATTAAATACTTGTACCTTTCTGTAGCAGATAAGCCATGAATCACACATGGATCACAGAAGGAAGAAAAAAAAAAAGTCTTCTGAAATGGAAAGAGATTATCTCAACTGACTCTTCCAGGCATACTTCCCTGCATTTGGAGCAATATTTTGTTATCACTTTAATTTCTAGGAAGGTGTTTATTCTCTATACAGGCACATCCAGCACTATAAAATACAGTTGCCTTAGCTCATGAAAATGTGTTTCATTGTAAATACTCTGCCAAAGGGTACAAACCCTGAACTTCAGAGCAATTAGACACATCACAGGTGACACACTTGGCTCTGAGAAGGGGAAAATGACATTTGTTCAACACACAAGCACTTGAGGCCAACTGGTTCATTTACGTACAGTTCCTGCCAGAAAGCCTGAAAGGCATTTTCTGTGCCACTTTGCCAAAGTTTGAATTGTAGCATAGGAAGACAAAATAAATCAGAAATAAATATTATACTCTAAACTGAGAATCTTGGCTCAACCCACATGGCCACTGGTAGAATCTTGTGGTTTAGGAATGGTGCTCCCCAATGAAGTGTTCCAGCTGAAACCACTCCAAACCATGCACCACTCCCTCACTCCTCCCTCCCTCCTCCCTCTTTCCTGCAGCTGGGTGGAGAGGAGAGTTGGAGGCAGAAAAGCTGAAGATCACGGGTTGAGATACAATTTACTGCAAACATCAAGGAGATAAAAAAGCAAACAGTAACAGCAGCAATATTAATTTAAAGAGTGTACAAGTGAGAGGTGAGCAATTCACAAATGGTCATGATGGAGACTGAGCCCACTGTCACCACGCTCCCCCCAGCCTGGGAGAGCCACCTCCACCACAAAGTGAAGTGAGATGGTATAGAATAGACTCTGGGTTTCAGCCATTTCCCCTCCAGGCCACTGCAGAAATGAACCTTGTCCTGGCTGGAAATAGGACATAAACCCAGGGTATAGGGTATAACTGAAAGACAGAAAACTGCATAAAAAGAGTTTTGTCACCTTGACAACTTCTTGTTTGTTTCTGACAGTCCCACTTGAAAGAGAGCAGTCACAGAAACATCACTGCCAAAAAAATTCACACAGGTTTGAAGTCTTGAGCTCAAAACTACCCCACACAGGAACACATACCCTTCAACAGCAATCTAGAGAGAAAACAAAAAAAAATCCTCCAGCTTTCTGAACATTTGTGACCCTGTCAAAGAAAAGAAACAAGCTTTCAATCCTGTGACTTAGGAAAGCAATATTATTGTCATCAGGGAAAGAAACTCCTTCTCTGCTAAGAGAAAAGCAGAACACAAATCTTGCTCTGCAGGGAACAGCAGGATGGTAGCCAAAAGATTCCTGGGAAGGAGACTGCTCACTCTTGACCTCTGAAGCAACAGGGATCAAAGAACACCCCTTAGACATATTTTCTCATCAACAGAACTCAAACTGCATACAACAGTTGTTTTCTGAGCTCTACTTTTTCTTCATATAACTCCAGTAGTCTATGTAGTATGTTCTGTTGTCTCCAATGTACATCCTACAGGTGTTTTGTGGTCAGTACACACAGGAGCAAGAAAAACAGAAAAATATGGCCCAGAGTGCCTCTATTGCCTCCCCACACACCACCCCATGAAAAGAAGAGGAAAATAAACCTCTGCTCAATATAGTTCCAGTTAGTTCCCCAGCTACATTTGCTGTCATTCAAACCACACAACTCTGGCCTGGCTGAAGGGATCCCCAGCAGACACTGCTCACTTTGCTTAGGATAATTCCTGAACTCCCTGGTAAGGGGAGTTGGCAAAGTAGGTCTCAGATTAAACAACATCACTTTACAGAGGCCACAGCTTCCTGAGATCTGGCACTAGGAGCTGAAATGCCACCACTGTCTGCCATGGGTAGAGACTACTATATTTATATAATATTTTGGGAAGAGTGGTAGCTTAGATTAAAAAAAAAAAAGCCTCATGAATATGCTTGTGTGAATGTAAAATGTGCAGAAAAGACAACAATATATAAGAGTTAAAACTTGGATTGCCACCATACACATTATCAGAAGCTGACATTACCACATACTTGAAAAGAAAGATCTGGAGCAAAGCTCAGGCCTCTGAATAAGCACCTTTAAATAATTAAATAGCCAGCCTGGGTTTTGAAGGTTTGCTTTTGTTGTTTTGGAATTTTTTGTTGTTTTTGTTTGGTGGTGGGGGGAAGTTGGGGGGAGTAATATTAGGAAATCAGACTCACTATTTTATTTGCAGACATGCAGCTGCAATGGAGAACTCTCTTGTTAAGTGACAGAAGCTTAGAACCCTAAATTTTATGTTTCTTTAGTATAACTAATGATTATTCAGTGGAAACAGATCTGGAAACCTCTCGGGTTTATAGAGTACTGCAAAAAAAAAAAAAAAATACCCAAACCTGAAAGGGTATTAAAGTGACTGCAACAAAAACCCTTATTACATTTGCTTAACCTCAAAAGTGGCCACCACTTCCCTTATGCAAATGAAAAGAAGCACAAACTACAGAGGGAAAGTTTATTAAGGGAGGCACTGGGCTGACCTTAACAGACAGGCAGGGGGTGGCTGCAGACAACCCTCTGATCCACAGCTCAGCAGGATCCATCTTTGAATTTAGGGACTCACACAACTCAAAAATGGCATGTACAAGATTAGAGGGCTTCAGATCCATCCTTGGCTGTTTACAGATTCAACAAAGATACATGATATACATATATATATGTATATACATATGTATGTATGTATGTGTGTATATGTCTTTACTGCGCAGGATCCCTCCCCAACAATTTACAGCTTTAAGTCACTGCAAACAAGAGACATCTCAGGAAAATCTTTTCTCATTTTTGTTTGCCCAAGTCTTTTTTGCCAAGCTTGTTAGCAAGCACTCTATGAATGATGAATATAAAGGGAGACTGCATGGGAGTCATGACTGTTTATGGGAAGGTTAATAATGGAACTGATCATGTCATCACTGACATTTTTCCTGTCTTTATTCATTTAACATATGGGAGGAAAGCCAAGGACAGAGAATGAAATAGAAAAGAAAAGCTGAGCTCCTTCCTTCATTATACTTAGATGAGCTGAATAATATAGTAATTCACTGTGAAACAGGGCAAAAAGTCAGCAAATGCTAATGAGTCTCCATAGGTTTTGTAACATTCAATCCTCTATAGTCTTTATTGGTGCTTCTTCTGAAGCCTCATGCTAGCAGTAAAGAGAGGAAACAACAGTTTGAAGCAGTAATAGAGGTTGGAGCCTGCTGTGTTTAACTTCTCAAATTGTTGGGAATGAGAGAACTTTAGTAGCTCGTGTACAAAATTTAAATCTCTATTTCAAGTGACATTTCAATTGCCACTGAGCTGCCGCATGGACTGAGTGGACAGAACAAGGATGCTTCATTTCCTTGATTATTTCCTCCATGGCTTTTGAGCCATTCTGTGGAGTATAGCTGAACATTTTCAACCTGTGGGCAAAACTGAGTACATAAATAAGAGTATAACAGTGAACAAACATTGCCAACAGACCATGTTTATGAACATGCTCAGTCACAAGGACAGAATGCTTCTTAGAGGAGAAATAAGTTACACTAAAATAGAAAAGGAACTTTGGTCAACGCTCCCTGGTGTGTGTGTGTGGAGTACAGCTTCTTTAGAAAACCTAATCATGTACCCAATGACCTCAGGGAGGGGTGTAACCCTAATGCTCAAAGTTTACAGACAGCAGCTGGGCCTGACAGTGTACAGCTGCCTGCACCACACAGCTGCAGGAGTGCCTTTTATGATTGAACCCTTCACCTCTGCCAAAACACCCTGGTGTCTCCTGAAAATGCCCCCTATCTGTTCTGCACCTGAACAAAACAATACTGACAAAACAGCTGCTTAGAAAGTAGGCTCTACATAGTAACCTAAATTTCACAAGATGGGACCAATCATTTAAATCTTCAGCTCTAAACCTATGTTTTAACTCTTCAGCAAGAACCCTGTTTTCTGAAGAATCTCCATGGTACTTGGTCTTTACAATGGGGACAAACTACCATCCCGTGTTCACCAGGTTCTCCAAAACCACTTGCTAGTCAAAATTCTTATTCAACTTTCCTTTGGGAATCTGGGATTTGTAGACAAGACTAGAAGACTTATTCCACAACTGGAACAATTTAATTTTTGAGAAAGTGACACTAGCAGTCAGCCTACTGCATTAATTTTTCATCTCCCTGTATGCTCTGCCATGAGACAAAAGAAATATCTCTCCTCTGGGGATAAGGGAGCACAATAAAATTTATCTTCCTAATGCCAACTCTAAGCTCCTTGCACATGTACAACTGTCCTTATGCCAATTTTTTTTTTTGTTTCAAACTCTTTTGGTGACTCAGCTGGACAGTGGGACAGGATAAATGAAGATATCTGATTCTTCTAGGGATTTTATTCCACGTAAAGAGACAAAATTCAAAAATCCCTGAGAATATGCTGAATGATAATACATGCAGACCATGCAATTGAGCCTCATGGAGGTAGCCAGTCACACATTCCAAAAACTGTAAGGCTATGTTTTAAAGGCGATGTGCATAAACTAATAAGCTCAGCTGTTCCCATGCTTATTAGAAGTTAATTAAAGGACTTATGCTGTGCTCTTGCTGAGCTGCAACATTTGCCTGATTAATGTTTTTTCAGTATGAGCTAGTAGGGAGTGATTGCTTTCCTCTGTTTCTTTAGGCAGCAAGTCTACCTCTGCTACCAAGACATCTGTAAACATTTAAGGAACATTTCATCTCAGGGAGAGGATCCAGGCACTCTGTTCACCAGAGTGCTGTTAGATCATGGCCTCAAGGCCCCACTTACTCGTTCAAGTTAAAATTCAAGCTGTCCCAATGTTACCTAGACCCAGACTTCTGTTAATGCTGCCTTGAGAAGGAAAAAAGAAAAAAATTAAAAAAAAAAAGTTGCAATTTATGTTACTTAACCACCCCTTAGCTCTATTTCTGAAACACCAGAGATGAGCACTGATCACAACTTCCTAGCAACTGCTCCTACTTTGAGGAGAGGAAAAGCAATCCTTCCAGTGGCAGCTACCTGAGCACTCTGTGCTGATCCAGGGTTTCAGGGCTCCAGATTCAGTGGAGCAGGTTATGGTCCCCAGGTACCAAACTTCAAGCAACTATTGGTGAGACACTGTCCTGCAGGATCTGAGTCATCCAACAGACACAGCCAGGATTTGCACAGTTTCCCACTGCTAAAAAGCTTTCCTCCTCAACCTCAATTTCATTGGCTATCTACACAAGCTTTCCAACTTCTCAGTCTGATTTCAGTACAAGGATTCAGCAAAAATTCAAACAGACACAGTATGTTTTACCTCAGATCACTGACTCCCACGTCTTGAAAAGAAACCCATCACAGCCTCAAAAATCCTTTATGGAAAAAAAAAATCTAAGCGAATTGGAAAAAATGTGATATTATCCAAAAAGCTCAGAGGGGAAAAATAGAACACATAAAAATATGATTAAAAAAAAAAATTATGTCCCAGAACATACTGCAGTACATTCTGTTCTTCATATAGTAGCACCAGAAAGTTAAAAGTATAACACTAAAACTGCATAAACTCCTGGTTTATATAATTTACTTGGCTTTAATTTTGGCAATAAATTCTAGTACTAACAATTAAATATGATTAAAGAGAAAAAAAAAAAGGAAAAAAAAAGAAAAAAAAAGAAGGTAACTGTAGACTGGAAGAATTTCAAAAATAAAGGGAAACCTGGTCTTTATTTTTTAGAGGCCATTGGCAAGAGAATATAGGAATATAGCATTAATGAACAAAACTGCTTTGTATTAGACAGCACATTTTTGCTACAAACACAAATTAGAACATTTGTTTCTAGTGTAGAAATCTAGCCTATCAGTTTTTCCTCAGGCTCTGTTTTCTCACTCCTCAGGGTGTCTGGCTGTTGGGAAAGAGAAAACATTGATTTAAGACTCAGTTCTGCAACACTGTTAATTGTGTGAGTGTATCTTATCCACAAGTCATCCCTATGAAGCAAATGGAAATGCTTGCATACATAGGAATTAGAGCTGGCTGGGAATCCTTTTTTCTTTTCTTTTCTTTTCTTTTCTTTTCTTTTCTTTTCTTTTCTTTTCTTTTCTTTTCTTTTCTTTTTATTTTTATTTTTATTTTTTTTTTCCCCCTGGAAAAAGTTTTTTTGCATAGATACTGCAACTTTTGACAAAATATAGGGGCTTGGCTTGTATCTGCTTCTTTCACAGACTCAGACTCAGATTTGCACACAGAAGTTTGGGGTCAGAAGACCATTTTTGTATTGCACTCACACAGTGCTTACAGTCCAGCAAAGGTCTCTTCCTGGGGCTAACATTGCTGCCCTAAGAAAACTAGTTACATGCCATTTCAGAAGGGTCAAGAATAGGAAATTTGCTATGACATGAAGTTCTGCTTGCTCCAAAATAAAATTTAAAGTTATGATGAAGAGTAAAATACACCCATTCTTGCTCTGGTCATTCTGTTGAATCAGCACTTGCAATATGCATTTCCATGCCTGTGTAGCAGCCACAAAACACCAGACCACCAGTCTTCAGCAGCAGGTTCAGTGGCTGAGACACCTTTCCATTGACAAACCCAGAAAATCCTTCTCCTTGCTTGGAAGTATGGTGACATTTAGTATTTGACTCTAATTATATAAACAGGCTTTTTTTTTTTTTACCACTAAATTGCTTGTGATTTAACCTCCCTTTTACCTGCAAAAACAGCTTCATGCATAACCAACAGAGAGATTCTATAAAACAGTAACTGTAATTGTGAGTCAGAGAAAAATTCAACTTCATTGTGTATTACCATGTGCTGTGAGACAACTTCATTGTTGCTCTTACTTATTTATGTACTGGTCCAAAACATGCTCAGTTTGAGATGTAGCACAGCATTGAAAAACCAGGTGTAACCTAACTTAATCAAACATGTTCACAGGTTCAGCCACAGAACTAAGAGCACACCAGAAGTCCAAAATCTTTCTCTGCTGCTTTCTCTCCAGCAAGTCTTGCAGACTGAGCTGATCCAGGTCTTGCAGCTGTTGCCAAGCCAGCTAGATTAAAAATAGGACAGCTCCAGTATTGTGCTAAGTCCTGCATGTGTATATGCATACATGTGTGAAGTATATATGCAAGCAGAGCAGTAACATGGCTTTGGAGTTTTTTCTTGAATTATCAACCCATGCAGGAAGCTAAATTTTAGTACAATTGGAATTTTTCTGTAGATATGCTCATCTTTTAATATTTTCTGTGGTTTAACTCATTAAAGAGTTTGCAACCAGATTAAACCAAGCCCTTCTATAAGTACAGATTCTTTGTGGAAAAAACCCACTAAGGATTATTCTGCTGTTCCTTTTAGAAGTCAGTTCACTGTTCAATATTATGTTAGAGATATGTGAGTGGCTTTAGAAGCAAAGTACATTTCTATAGGCCTGGCACACAGTGATAAACTGAGTCCTATTCAAGAAGAAACACAACTTCATCAGCAAAGACTTGGATCAATGCTAGTACAATCAATGCCTTGACAGGAGAAACAGGGGGCTGTTATGACCATCACATACATATACTTCATACAGATGAGGTTTCCCATCGATGTCTGTTGTGGAGGAGAAGGATTGGTCTAATTAAAGTTGAGGACCTGGAAGAGATATATTCAAGTTTCCTCCTCTGGGATAAATTTACTGTGGGACTCAGCCTATGGCAAAGTCCTGTGCTTAAGATTCCCATTTATACAAAGTGGAAAAGTAGCTTTTTCATTTCTTTCAGGGATTTTGTGCAGATAAATATGTGGCACTTACAAGCACCATGTAAGAATGTAAAACTGAATCTGAACAACAGCCTCAAGAAGATGAGTATGATACTTATTCTTTTAAAGCAAGGATATTAAACCAGTCAAGCAGAAGTATGTCATTAAACTATTCTTTTTTCCAAGGTTATAAGTAAGCTCATTCCCCTGAAGGTGACTTACCAGGAACATATGCATTTTCTGTAAGATACTAATCTCTATTTGCAGTTTGCTAAATATTACTGGGAATAGGATGAAGGCATTTATGCCTACAAATGTGGTATTCTCAATGGCTACACAGAGAACCAACTACCTGTCAAATTTCCCCACCTTGCACCAAGAAGAAATAAGGTAAGAGGAATGGGATTTTTTTTTCCCTAACCTAATAGCACAGACATTTAAATCTGAGCTAGTCACCCCAGGCTCTCTCTCAAGTTCATGTTGTGAATACATTCCTTCTAGCAGGTGATTCATCTCATCCTAAAGCAGACAACCAAAAATAGGTCGGGCTTTTTCTTCTGTCAATTGCAGCAGCAGGGTAACATGAGAAGCTTACCTAAAAAGGTCTCTACAGTGTTCCACCACGTATCAATTTTGTGCTGTGGTGTTGTGAAGGCTTTTTCTCATTTCTCTTGTGTGTGTTTAGAAAGGCTTTTAGCATAACCTAAAATAACAGTTCCACAAAGTATAGCATGTTTAGAAGGATTGTTAAATGCAGATTGTACCTCTTATATCCTATGAGATGAACACTTATCCTGCAAATCACTGCACTAAAATTTTCTGGAGATTGAGCTTGTCATCTACAGCTAGGTAAAGAACAGAGAAAGTTAAAACCCTCACTGGTCCTTTTCTTCCTCCTAAAATAATAGATGTTTTGGTTTCCACAAAAATGTGGAGCTTCCTAAAGCCAGGCTATACAAACTATGGGAGAAGAAAAGAATATCTGCCAATCCAACATGGTTTTTTTATAAACATACATTTTTCTAAGTTCCCCCAAATATATCTACGATTTCTCTTCAGAGAGTTTTTATCTGTATATCTTGCACTTTTGTGCAATTAGGAAGGCTACTCCACCCCTCTGCAAGGGAGAGCACAGTTTGCCTGCTGGATCAATCTCACATAGAATTCAAAGTCTTGCCCAAAAAAAGTCAGAAGCAGCAAGAAGATATCAACACAGGAATAAAGCTCTGTCATTAATAATTAAGAGTAAGATACATGCTGGTAGTTCCAAAAAAACAACAATGCATATATTTTGCCCACGAGCACTGGGATTTCAGACAGCATTTACGCCTCAGTGCAGCTTCCAGAAGTTTGGATAAATTTTCCTAATTTGATTTCAGTGATCAATAATGTGTTCAGTAGAGGTGCCTTGGGAAGACCTACTAAATGAGCAGTCACATTCACCAGATATACTCTCCTATTAGCAGTTGCTTTAGAAAACATTGCTTCTGAAATGAAAGATGAGTAAAATTACATTTAAACTATTGCCTTTAATACACCAAAGAGGACCTTAAAATGAACTGAAGAAGAAAGATATTGTATGATTTTGTGGCTTTTTCACACAGCGCTAATACAAGAAAATAGAACTGTAGTTACAGAGCAAAAGCACAGGTTGTCTTCTTGTTTTTATGGTATCAAAAGGATGAGAAAAAACGTGTTTCTAAACTATTTCAGAACAGAAGCGAGAAAGGGAATGGATCTGATTTTTATTATCCTTGTTAAATGTCCAACTTACCCTTTTACTGTCAAACCTCTTCAATTGCTCAAGAGATCTTAGAGACCTGTGAACTTCCAAGAAAAAGCAATGCCACATCCTGAACTTATTAGTTGCAATAAAAAGACCATTATCAGTATTTTTAATAGCCAGATGAAAATAGCTGAGTTTTATCTCTAGAACTCATCAGTAGGTGAGGGCCTGACATATTCCTGACACCCTGGGCAGAGGAGGGAGCAGGCATGTGGGGATCATTCCCATGCACCCCAGATGTGTGCTGCTTCCCCTGCTGACTGCAGCTGCCCACGTGCTGGCACTCGGGAGGAGCAGAGGTGCCTTCTGTGAGGAGAGGCCAAGGCTGTCCCATGCCAGGCACAGCCATCTCCAGGAGACCTACTGCAGGGCACAGCTGAGCCCATCAACAACACTGCTGGCTTCTCTCTGGTAACATATTTCAGATGGTAAAAAATGCTGCACAGCATCTGTGAGAGGGGAGAGAGGAAAACATGAGAAACTGCCCTGCAGAGGCCAAAGCCTGAGAAGAAGGGAAGGAGATGCTCCAGATCCCCCTGCAGCACCTTCAGGACCCACACTGGAGTCGAAGGACATTCCTGAATGACTGCAGCTGATGGAGTAGGGGAAAACTGGAGAGCAGCTGAGGGGAACTGTTATGAACTGAGCCCAAACCTGCTGCATTTCTGTACTGCTGGCTAAGAGCTGGTACCATATGGAAATTTCAGTTCCTTCTTCAAACTTTGACCATCACCATTCATTAATTTAGGATTTAGTCCTTTCAGTATTGACTAATAGGAGTAGCACTGATTGAAGTCCATGTCACAGGCTGTGGTAAGATAATAGACACAGTACTTTGAACAAATCCTGTACAACTGGCACAGAGCAGACAGGTAAAATAGTGGCTCTACTCTATCACCAAAATTGCATCCAGACCCCTAAGTTAAAAGATATCTCAAAGTTCATTTTGGTCAAGGAACATTTTCCAGAGCTTAGGAACACACTGCTCACATATGATTTTTCTACAGTGCTATAGAAGAGGCAATAGAGATATAAACTTGGGATTCTTCTGCCTTTTGTCCTCCACCAAACAGGAACCCTGGAGCAGTCAGTGAGGTGGGCTTAGTAGTGGCTTCACTGGAAAATCCATAATAAAATATTTTATTCTGAAAAGACGTAATTATATCTGCAGTAAAACAAAAGCAACAGAAAAACCTTTCTTCTTGAAAAGTCTAGTGTTTCCATGGTGTGAAACCGCATGAGGATGCAGTAAAGGATTTAGACATAGATATCTTTTTAAGAACCCAGTACTCTGGTCCAGTATTTCACCAAAATTCAGTCTCATAAACATGCACACACGTACACAGACCTTGTACATTTGTTGATCTCTAATTTCTTTTTCCTCTTGACAGAGCTTGTAATAAATCAGAAAGGGTAACAGGCAGAATTACCACACAAGAGAAATGAACTGGAAAAATGGATAATAGTGTTTATGTTCATAATTTACATTCCATTTGCTGCTTCATTCAGAACTGCAGCCCAGTATCCAGTTGTAGTCTCTTCAAGTGAGTCAAATAAAAGACTTTTACTTGTTGGACAATCTCTCAGTTTGCCTGTAAACAAAATTATTTCTGTCCAAACCTATTGAATTTGCTCTAGGTAATGAATCATTTGTGGCACCCTCTGAGCACACTAATACAGAGAAATACCTGGACAGGAAACTTTTATCAGAATTGGTGGAACAGCAGCATCAGTTCTGACACTTCTCAAGTTTGCAATTATGGAAAACACTTTTTCTGGAAAAACACCTTTTAAACTTAAATTTAATAAAACTGAAGTGGGAAAGAAAACAAAACTCAGCACACACCTCCACTCTCTTACAGAGAAAAAAAAATAATTTCTGGATTATTTCAACCAGCTTTCAAAATGCACTTTGGTAACATTTACTAAGAAATGTGAAATACTCCTAAGTGTATACAGCACATTACCAAATAAATAGATTTTCTGACAGCTTTTTCAGGCAAACAGATGAATCAATCTATGAAAAAACATAATTTGTTGGATATTAAACCATGAACAAGATATAAATTGTCATGAAACTACATGGCAAGTTTTGATCTCAGCTGGGTCTAAAATAAAACAGTGTTTTTCAAAAAGAGTCATGGGCAGCAAAAAAACCTGCAACTGTAAACCCTACTGCAGACAGGGTTTGTCATAAATATCTGAGTTTCAGAGGCAACACACAACTCAGCATTCACTAGCTGACCAGCCTTGAGAAACTTTTGTCATTTCCATTGCATTTGCTTGAGAAGTGAGACTGAAAACTCTTTTGTCCCACACATTTCCTGATGATTTGCACAGCCAAGGCACAGAAGAGACAGAGGCAGGTGTCCCGCACCCTCTGTAGTTCATCTAAAGTACAATTCTGGAAAATATAATTTTCAATTCTCTTGGGGGAAAAGAGTCAATATTATCAATGAAAATTTCAGTTTGAGAAAATACGCATTTATGTCTAGCATTCCAATAGAATATTTTTAGTCAGTTCCACTTTTCATCTGAAAACATCTGTGAGAAAATCTTTCCCCCCTAAACTGCCAGAGAGGTTCATAGGGCCCCTCAACCCACTGCCATCTTTCCACCCCACACACAAGGAACAGGCACACAGACTGTAACCCTCATCTTTGCAAAACATTCCTGATTTCTTAGAAATTCTTTAGACTTTGAAACTGCTCCTTTGACTTTCCTTCCTGACCTATAATCTGCAGCAAAGGGAGTACAGGAGGCTCTTGCTCACAACAAGCCATACATTTCACTCCACATCTTCTGCCTAAATATCTCCCATCCCTCTCTTGCCCCTTAGTTCCCTGCCCACATTTTTGTTCTTCTTCAACAATAGGCCAAGTTGTGACACCTTTACATTATTGAGAAGACATTTTCTAGTGAAATTTTACAGCTAAGAAAACCTTACCATTCAGCCACTTAGAGCAGTGATGGGACCTAAACAGGTGTTTACTGCCCATACAGTCTACACTTTCTGTTTTATGTAACATTTTATCACAAAGGAAAGCATTTTGCTCCAGCTGTAACCATGAATCTGTAATAAAGGACTCAGTTAAGTTGTGAGTATGCTACATTAGCTACAAATTATTCCTAATCTACATACATTCCTAGCTCTGGCACCCAGTAGATAGGGAATTTTTCATATCTCCCACATAACTGTGCAGCTGTTGTATTCAAAAATGTTGCCCTTCTCTTCCAGATACAGCCTGAAGGGTGTTCAAAACTGTGTGAACTGAAAATATCCAAAACTTGGACAGGTTCATTCCCTGTATGGGCATTCACTTATAAACTGGACTCTAAGACCCTTGTGGGTCCCATCCAAATCAGATCATTCTGTGATTCTCAGGTGAGATTGCTAAAAATAAGAGTTAGGTGAACAGAACTTCTTCATTTCCTGAGAATTCATTCTTGCAAAACATTTTCTTGCAAGTGTGAACAGCAGGCCTAAAGCTAACTCTCACATCTCTTCTTATTCCTTGTATGACACATGAGGATAAGCTCAGATATTCTGTATAAAAGCCAGATTCATTTTCTTTCCCTAACTCAGCTATACAAAGCTACCTGTATACCAAAAGCTGCAGCTCTGATTGATCAAATCCAGCAAATTGTCAATGGTCCTAAGGCAGCTTCACTAAATCCACTCTTCAGTAACAAAAAATTTGCCCTGAAGTTCAGCTCCCAGCAACAGCTACGCAGCAGAGCACTGTATATACTTATCTAGGGAAAACATATTGCATACAGCACATTGCTAGTTCATGCTCTAATTAAAGGAATGCAAATATACCTGCAATCTTTCCCTAGAGACCTAATCATTTGCATTTTTTCCTCATAGAATCACTTTGACTTATCTGCATGTCTGTAAATTATCTGAAACTTGAGGTGATATCATGAACTCTTCCTCAAAATTGCTTTCAGAAAGTAGAAGAACCTTTGATTTGCCCCATTACAAAGTACCTGCTATGCAATCCACAACCATCAATCTAGAGCAAAATTCTGGACCTGAGGTGAAAACTTATTTTTTCCTCCATTCATCAGAAGAATGCACTTCACCATATAATTTTCCTGAGGTCAAAAAGAGCATACTTTTCAAAGCAAAGCTTTTAACGAGATGATTTCTATATGTTAGGATGAATCCAAGAATTTATTTATAAAATTTTGATGTTCATGTTATACTTTAGGGTCAAATTAGAATTTTTTCTGTATAAGAAAGATACATCTTACACCTCTCTCAATTTGCATTTTTACATACATTTCTTCATAAATTGACTTCAAAATTTGACTTTTAAAATAGAGTTCATATTACAATGCATTGGCCATTCTTGTAGCTTTTTCAGCCCATGTTTCAAATTTTAATCTTGGTCAAACTTGGACAACATCTTAGTTTTTCATCATACCAGAACTAAAGTTACTGGATACTGCAGTTCAAATGCAGCACCCTTCAGACCAAAATTAAAGGACTACATTTCTACTTAAGGAGAACACAATTAAACTATGAACAGAGCCAAGACACAAGCATCTCTTCTGTGCTTTATTTCACAGCAAATGAACACTTAGGACCCTGTTAAAATAAACAGTGCCTGTAGAAGCAAGTACAGCTTGGGGTTTAAGTTAGAGGAACAAATACAAACAGGCACAAAAAACAGTCTTATCTTTTCTCTCCCCCCTTATTTCTACCTGCACGTGGCTGCATAGTTTAACCTGTTCAAGCTGCATTTCTTTAGCTGATGACATTTGGATTGTGCTGGTAATTAGCCTGGGGAGGCAAAGACTAATGACCCCAATTATTGCTGGAGGCACAGCTGGAAAATCTTAAAAGCTAAAGTTTATCAGAGTGTGTGTGGGGGTGGAGGGCGTTCCAAACAGAAGAGAACATAACAGAACATAAGATATCTAAATAGAGTTGCATTGTTCTTGCTCTGTGCTGCAAATTGAAGTCCTTTACTGGCAAAAAGAGGGTTTTTTGCTTTAATGCTATTTTATAACAAGAACTTTTGAGAAGTATAAGCACTACATTAAAAAGGCCCATGTGTATTCAATCAAAAGTGCCTTTTATTTCTATAACTGTGTAGTCCTGTTAATAGAGAATTGCCACTACTAGTACCAGTTCACATTGTTGTAGTGAGTTTGAAAGGCCTCTGTTGGCAGAATGAGATATTTATGACTCACACACAATGTGGTAGTGCAGAAAATGCAGCCTTGGCATGAGAGCAGAGTCCCTGCAAAATAGGGATGCAGGAAGTGGCACAGGGAAATTCTGACACGGCATGGCAAGAGGTGGGTCCAGTGCTTGGTACAGATAACCCCACAGCTGTGCACAGATCTTCATCATTTTCTGTTAAAAACCCTCAAAACCCTCTATTTGTTGGGGATAACAAATAGAATGAAGAAATAGTGTCTAATACATGCAAGGAGTACTTTGATATAAGGATATAACCTGGCAGTGAGGAGCAATGAAGAAAAGGAACAATAAAGAAGTGTTAGCAAATATACAAATGGTGGATCCCAAGAGGGTCATGGGAGTAAAAACCAGTAAAATGAACACCATATTCCCCCTGGGAAAGGACTCCAGATACCAGTGATGCCTCCTAACACTCTTCCACACACCAAACCCCAGAGCAAAGCTGCTGACCTTTAGATCCAATGGAGTAGGGGAAGGGTGAGCATAACCCCAGGAAAAGGGGTAGAAGCATCTGTTGCAAATTTAGTAGTATCATTACTATTGTTGACATTTTTCTGTATCAGTACTGTGATTACACTATTCTTTGTTTTACTGTACAATTAGACACAAGCTAGTGATGATGCTTGAATTAAACTCCCAATATTTCCACTATATCTACACTAAACTCTTTACAGATAGACAAAAATACATGTATGCCATATTTTCTTAATAGTTATTTGTATAAGGCATGTTTGCATTCCCCATGAACAAGGTTCTGAGCATGACACTACACAGTTTATTAGATGAACACAATGAGTTAATTCCTTACTGATAGTTGTTTGCTTCACAATACAACTCATGTACGTTCAAATCAGCCAGTTCTTAGCAACATGACATCTCTGTTATGATTGTCCTGTTGGATATTCTGCCTCTCTGACCATCCAAAATGTCTTGCCCTTATGATTTCTGAAGAGAGATCCAAGGACACAGAGTGTAAGGGACATCTAGAAGGGGAGGGTTTGCTGCAGCTACCCAAGACTGGCACTGTCAGTTTCTTGTAACATCATATTTAAAGATATTGGAAGAGTTATAACAAAGTATTAGCAGAAATAATTCACAAAACTTTTCTGAAGAGCAAGACAGGATTCCATTTCCTCTGAGAATATGACTATTTTTATAAAGAAAACAAGCAGTCTTCTCACTGTATCATAAAGAAAATTTAGGTAGAGTGTTATGTGAGTTTGTATGGGACGATGGTCTAAAATATTTTTACACAACATTACATGTTAATATTCTTCTTAGAACATTGAAACTGACCCCTCCAGATTTCAGTCCAGCTGTATGCATGGCCTCTGTTTCTATAGAACTTTGTAGTATCCCTGCAGTCAAGGGCCAGCCCTGCCTGTTTGGAGAGCTCAGTGAGTATAAGCTCTCCTCAGGCACATTGCACAGGCAGAATTTATGCTTTTCATTTTGCTCAGAGGAAATATCACTCAAAGTCCAGGACAATGGTGAGCCCTCTGTGTGTCCTAGACCTACCTACGGGGCTCTGGTGGGCATCATGTAACTTCATTATAAAAGTCCATTGAGAAAGCTGCTTTTTGGAGGTCTCTTCCAAGGTCCTCAGGCTCCATTAGGGTGCAAATGTAGAGGACCGAACCATTTTCCTGGCCACATTTTTCATTTCACTGTCAGAAATATAGTCTTCCTTTGAAGTACAAAACTATTTCCACTGTCTCCTCATGTCTGAGAAGAGTGCATAGACTGTGTACAAGTATAAGCAGCAATGGGGTATTTCAAAGATTAGAGAACTTGAAGATATATTATACCTCAGTGACATGAGGTGGCATTCCACTTGGTGAAATGGTAATAATCCATTTCAAGACCCAGAAAAAGAAACACAGAGACAGCTATCCTTTTATTTTCCTTTTGAAGGCAGAGTTTCTCTAAGTATTAATTCACTTTCAGCTCACTGAACTTGGAAGTATTTTTTAGGACAAGATAGACCTCCTGCATGTTTAGTTTTGTAGTTGCAGGCATATTCAGTTTTACAGATCATGACCAGAGATGCCCAAATCTATCAACAAATTAAAAATCCACTCTTCTGACAAGTCCTACCCCTGAATTTACATCTCCAGGAATGAAGGCATTACAAATAAACAAAACAGATGGGCTAAATATTGTACACATAATCAACAAAAGAGACAAAAGATTTCCAAATTTTAGTTTCTTTCCCCTGCATTGAATTAAATTGCATTAAATGCACACAGTCCTGTAAGGAGAGAAAGTCAGCAAATATTTATTTACAAACTGCATATGCCAAATGTCTTGGTTTGGAAAGACAGGTATCTGCCAGGGAAAAGCCAGAGCCTCCCTTAGAATGGAGAATGTGAAGACCTTTCTCTCTGAATCATTATAAATTTGAAATTAAGGGGCTTTCAGGCAAAGACATGGGACTAGGAATAACAGTTCTTTACTAGGTATATTAAAAATATAGCAGTACAAAACACAATCAAAACAAGAAGAAAACGCTGACAGAGTCAGAATACGACCTGACACCTTGTTGACTGGGGATGCTGGTAGCAGTCCAATTAAATCCTCCTGGAGTGACAGATGTGGTTCTGTTGGAGCAGAGATGTAGGAGGGTGTAGTTTCCTTCTGAGGGTTCAGTGGTGATGAGTCTAGTCTTCCTCTGGAATCCAGTGGCAAAACTGGCTGCCTTAGTGTTCTGAATCTCAGGTCTTATCCAGGTGGGAATGCTTGGCTTCTCCCACTGAGTGGAGCATCTCACAATGGGGTCTTGTAATTTTGGTAGTCATGCAGTGAGCTTTAATGGCCCATTAACAGCAGAAAACGCCCTGGAGGGAGGATGGGTTGTGGAAGACATAAAGAACACTGCTCCATCTGGGTTTAATAGCTGGGCCATTAACAGAAGACACCCGCCCCCTTCCTCCCAGAGTTAAAAGAAATCAAGAAGAAACACCTCCCTAGCTGGTTTCAACAGATGTCAAATAGAATACACACTTTTGGTTACATCTTGCATTGCAACCTAAGTAACAAATTTAGCTGTTATGTTCCCAGGAGTGTGTGCTCTCCCTAATGTGCCCAGTTCCCCAGTGACACAGCCCCCTGGCCAGCAGGGTGAGAGCTGCGCTGCCTCCTGAAGCCAAACCACCCATTAGTGCAGGGGCTGATAGCGCTGCACGTGGTAGCGTGCACGGTGCTGGAATGCTAGACAAGAAAGAAAATGAAAGTAGCAATTTTCTTCTGCTCAGGCTTTTTCTCCACTTTGATGTGATTTGTTAGAATGCACTTAGCAATTTGAGAGTGCTCCTTTTTCCCCAGCCAGATTCCAGCACTACTTTCAGGGCGCCCTGGGGTGCTGTCACTCTGACATCTGTTAGAGTTGAAGGCCATCAGCTGAGTCTGCATGTCAAAAACAAAGTCTCAGTGGGGTCTACAATTTCTCTGCACTGTTGCTGTGCTGCAAAGTAGTATCTATTGATCACTGTCTGTAACTGTGGTAGGTCAACAATTACTGCTGATGGGAGCTCTCCCCTGCCTCAGTGCAGCAGCACGCATTTATGTTGCTCTAAATGAGCAGGTGGAGGGGAGGGAACTTGGGTATGTGAGACAAAGAAAAGCTCTGCTCCTGAGCAGCACCTTTGTAAACAAAGAAACTTCAAAGCACTTCAATGTATAAAAATAAAACCACATTATCTAATACAGAATATCCATCTGGCACGGGAAAATTAAAAAAAAAAAATGCCAGGAAAATTGAAGCTTGCACTAAATTAGATGTCTTCATCAAAAAGTCAGAGATGGTAATCAATTATTCTTAAACACTCTCAATACTTCATCTGATGTTTCAAATAAAAACATACACACACACAGAGTGGATTAAGAAAATCTAATGTATTTGAGAATTATTAAAATAATTTCTGCTTAGAAACAGAGCTATTTTAGACAATATTTCTTCCCTTACCTTTTAAAACATGACAGGACTTTGCAACTTCAATCAGTTCAATTCCACACTGCAGACAAAAATCGCTGTGCTAATTGTAGGTAGGAGAATAGCACAGGTGATAGCACATTTTTAAACAGACCTGACTGTATTTAGACACTTAGGGGTTTCTGGGAGAAAATAGCACCGAATTCAAGCCAGAAATCTGGCAAAGATGTGGAATAAGACATTTTGCTTCGTAACAGAGGTGAAAATATATAAATGTCAAGCTGGTCTCACTGCCCAGAGCCTTTATATTACAGCAATTAGATTTCCCAAACCAAGATCTTGTTTTAACCTTAGTTTCTAAGACAGAGCGCAATTGGCCACTGGAGCACACCTGGAAGGAGTCCTGCTTCTGAAAGCTCCCTGTCAAGTCAATCAGACAGATAACAAATCTGATTACTATCATTCTATCTCTTTCAATTTGGAAAGAAACAGACGGTGGTTTAAGGATATACTTTACCAACCATGCCAAATGCGTTGCTGTCAGAAACAGGATCAGGAAAGCTGTTCTCCAGTTTTCAAGGCCATCTCACACACTGTTCTATGTCTTCTCCCAGTGTGACCAAGGTCTTTGTTTCTTTCCCTCACTATCTCCTGGTTAGGAGACTCTTCTTATGCCAGGCTATGTGACCACCAGTTCTAGGAGCTGCTGACTTCTGTCTTGGGAAGAAGGTCTGATCTCCCAAATAAACCTGAAACCATGAAACAATGCAAGTCCTGTCCTGTCTTAGCAGAAATTATATTTTGTCTCTGAAATGACCCTCAACATGCCTTGTACTGGTACGTTTGGTAAAGGGGCCCAAATAACCCTGTCATAATCTTATAAACCACATATGAGCAGAGCAGAGCTGCTCACTCTAATCTACATTCATGTTTTCATTAGCTCAATTACCCATCTTGACATGAAAAGGAACAAACATACAGATTGGCAGATGCTATTCTTTTTTGCAAACAAAAAAATCCCTTCATCCAGAGAAAAAAAGCCTTTTCCACACATACCATGATGCATTAAAAATTAATTTGCTTCATAACACCTCAACAGAGACTAGGGATGGGTGGAAACAGGAGTTAGGCATTGGTATTTTTCCATCAACAAGAAAGAAAATAGGAACCAGAAACACAGGTAAACAGAAAACAAAACTAATTATTTGTTTTAAATCATAGCGGACAGTTTTAATGTGAAAGGCTGCACCTGAAATATCAGAAGTGTCCAGAAAATAATAGGACANTGGTGATAATTATAATATTCAAGATGCTGTCTTTTGGAAAAATAACAACACAGTGCTTCCTCTGCATATCTTAAAATTTTGAAAGCATAGCAGGGGAATAATTTTTTTTCTCATATATGTATCTATTTGTTTTATATTCAACAATTCTAAACAGTGATTGAGTAGATAAAAACATCTTTCCTGTATCTCTATAAAAGTTGTTTTCCCTTCCTGTGTATAAAAGGATACAACAAAGTACAAGTAACTCACACTGACAGTAGCAGCAAAGCAGAGACAGAAAAGGAAGATTAAAAACTGTTTAATTGCTGCATGGAAATGGGTTCTGTATGGATACTGATCTAAATTTCTCATTTAGAACCCAAATGAACAAAAAGAATTTGAAAAAAAAAAAACCAAATTCTTAGCAGTTAGGTAATCTAAATCTAATAAAATGCATTTTTAGGTCTCTGCAACATTGCAAAGAACTACCATATGGAATAATGTTGCTAATCTTACTTGAGACCACAAACTTAATGAGACAATTTAAGTAAGTCAGGAGATAAGCTGTGCTTTTCTGTTTGGTGTTGAATTTCATGAATAACAAGGAAGAATTATCATTAACAGCCTTTGTAAAAGTAGCAGAAATACTCCCAAGGAAGCAGAAGCAATTGAAATTGCACAAAGTGCATATCATGAGATAGATCAAAGTATGCCTGGGAAGAACCAAAAATTGTAATTAAATTGGATAGATGCAGCACACCTTGCTCTTTTGCAGTTTAAATTGCAATTCATTTCCTAATCAGTCAGATAATTTCAAATAGGAAATAATAATGGAGTCTGTTTCCATATCAGTGACTGCATGCAGAGCAAATTTTGCTGAAATAATCCAATTATTCTTTCTATTTACTTTGATATCACGCTGCCTCCAAGTAATTACCAGAAAAGTTGGACAGATGTAGTTCCATAGGAATTATGCTGGTACCAGCAGCTGGCACTCAAATACCATGTAGGAACCAGCAAATGAAACACTTAACTCCTGGATGGTGCTCCTTGTTGACATAAAGTTTTTTTGCTGAGAGTTACTCAGGCTCTGGCAGTTCCTCTGATGACTCTTACTCTGGTGATCTGAGAATTTATATTCTCCAAATACTCAGCAGATGTCGTTTGTGCCAGAGGTGACCAGCTACACCTCAGCTACTCTAATTCCTTGACTGGAATTTAGGGCAAACACTCAAAAGGAGGCTTTGCTGACCCATCAGCAGGTGAGGTGTAGAGATGCCACAGCACAATTGAACAGGTGATGTCTGTGAGGGATCTGGTCCTTTGCTGGGAGGACACTGGAGACAGGGTTTGCTGCAGTGGCAAACAAGCATTTTTCTGCTCTGAACATGACCTTTCACTAGTACTTGACATGTTAATCATGGTTGCTTTCAACAGGGGAAGTATTAAAAAGATGTAAGAGCTCCTCAGAAACTGCAAATATTTTATTTTTAGCATCATGTTTACTAGTGGGACTATGTTTATGTAGAGCAGATAAAAGCTGCCATATTTATTTCTATTTGGGACCCAGCATGACTTCTACTAGCCTCTCACAGTTTGCATTTGACAAAACAGAAGAGACCTGTGTCTTATGAGTGCCTTTTTTTTCTTTAATTTTTGCCTTTTGGTATGATAATAAGAGGTAATATTTTTAAACACCTTTGGAGACTGTATCTTTTTCATAGGCTTATGCAAGAAAACTGATTTATCAAACTAGCTTATAAGTCAGAGTTTTTCAACGTTTTTAAAAGAGAAAATTGAAAGGAAAAGGAATTCCTCACTCTACACTAAATTAGAACTTTCTGTTAAGAAAATGCAAGGGAAATGTAATAATTTCTTGTATCACAGAACCCAAATTTTCTGTCATAGCTTTGAAATATCTCTCTTGCCAAAAGTATGAGGAAGATATTTGTTGCTAGGGTTGTGCTATGTACAAGGTGTTCCTAAATAATTCAAGAAAACTGGTCATGCTGAAACCTTACAAATCTGCTTTCTAATTCCCTGTTCATATTCATCAACTCAGTCCAGTAATTCACCCTCTCCCTGTTGGACAGCTATTAACAAAGAAAGCAAATATTGAGGCAGTGCTACTTTCATGAAGCCTTTGACTTTTTAACTCTTCAGATCCAGAGGACTGATACATTTTACTCTCCTCTATATTTATATATATCCAAATATTTCTTTCTGAAACTTAAGGAAGGAAATTCTTTTAGCAATGCTTAAGATACAATTTAAGACACAAGCTGCAGATGCAGAGATGTTGGCCTCTGTGTTGTGTGCTTAAGCAAAACAGTTGTTTGCTCTTTGGTACTTAGATTGTAGGAGTCTGACATCATATTTACTGTCTCAAAATCTGAATTGGACTCTAAAAAATAATTAAAAACATCATCAGGAATAAATAAAAAGGAAAAACGACAAAGGCAGGATATATTTGGCTTTGCTGAAAACCTATGGAGGCACTGTCAGTAAGAAACGATTTGTCACTTCCAATTAAATAAGGCAATTCCAAACTAAAAAAAACAAAAGTTCTGAAGTACAAGGCCACTTTGCACAGACCAGCATTGATATGGTAGGCCTTGGGACTCTACCCTTTACAGAAATCAAAGGAATCAGAGCCATCAGTATGCTTTTCATTTCCTTCTTTGCTTTTTCTCTACCTTGCACTTTTCACCATATGAACTTCATTCAGAACTAGAGACTGACTTCCAGACTGACTTACCCATATTGGTAAAGTAAGTCTGTACAAATACAGACATTTGTGAATATAAACAAATAAAAAATAGTAAGCATGGAAGTAATTACAAATTCCATCCTATCAGGATATACTGCCTTAAAAACAGTCACATTTTCTAATTAAAAAAAAAAAAGTAAAAATCAGTTTGGAGGTAAATGCCAAACCACAAACCCTACTCAAACCTTCCTGTGATCTCTGAATATTCTACTTATTACCTCAGGCTGTAAGCTGCACTGTCACTCAAAGCTAGAATTAATTGTCAGGCACTGACACCATTACAGCTGCATGCATTTATGAGATCTATACTTACTAAATCTGTTTTGATCATCTCCCATTAAGTGAAAGATGAGAACCTAGGGAAATTTCTACTTTTTTTTTTTTTAATTATTACTCAATAAGAGAAAAAATGCTGGAAATATTTTACAAGACTGTGATCAGAATCAGAAATTTGAAAGCTCTCTCTTCTCGTAGTTTTATAGTCCTTCCTTTTTATCTTTTCCTAAATGACAGTGAACTAATTAACACTATTCCTTGCAATTGATGAAAAAACCTCTACTGATCCTTGTTACACATGCTCAGAAATCTTGCCTTTAGACGCAAAAAACCTGAAAAGATTGTATTATATTAGAAAACCTTCAACATCCTTCTTCATCCTTCACCACTACTACTCAACTCCATGGTTTTGTAATGAGACAATTCTCAAAATATCTTATTTAGTCTTCTAATCAAATGAGCCTCAAATCAGCACATGGCCCATGAAGCTGCTGACAACCTCCTGGTGAATGTTCCCATCAACCATCCCCAAGCCCATGTGCAGCACCATCGACCCCAACCCCCCAACACATCTGCAGCAACTAAGACAGCACCAGAACCCTCTGTTGTGCCTCCCATTCAGTGAATTGCCATAAAAAACTTCAAACTCAACCAGTTTATCTTAGTTTTGCAGACAAAGAAGTTTGCAAATAGTAATTCACTGTTGGCTGTACTGGATGATGACTACCAAGCCATCAGCCAAGGCCTGCAGGTGGCTGAGAAACATGAAATGGGAAGACCTGTAGGATCAGGCTGACCATGCAATCAGTATAGGATTTATCTGCAATTGGGGCAGTAGTATAAAAAAGAAAAAAAAATCTAATAAAAGATCTGAGTGATAACCTATCTGTCCTTTTTTAGAAACTGGATAGTAGCCTGATGTTAAGTTTTTTCACTCTTCTTATACCAAAGAGCAGCCAGCGCAAAATCATTCCAAGAACATTTATTTCTTTTATATATTCTGTGGACCTGTGTCACTGCTACCCAGGAACAAACTAAGCAGAAACAAAAGTCCTGACAAAGAGGAACTTATTAAACAGTTAGCTCATAACAACATAACATTGGTACCCAGAAACTGAGAAGTTTATAATTTTATACATCATTACCAGCTACCATTGTAACTGATAATTTTTGAATGGTGCTCTGGGATAACATTCTTTAAATAATTTCAGTGAATTGTACAAAGACTAAAATAAACTACTTCTCCCTATTCTATACAATAAAATTTATTTTCAGTTTAGTTCACTTAAAAGGAATATGTAAAAATGCAACAAGCATATTTAAATTGGAAAATTTTGCTAAAATAGTTTTCATTTTCCGCTGAAAATATTTTCTTGGGAAGTCCCAAGACCCCTCTGCTACATCCATCTCTCCCTGCATATTTACATGAAACTTTTCTGGCTATATATTGCAAAAGGAAATGTGCCATTAAATGCTTTTCAAAATGTCATTGCTGAGTGTGTTGGAAGTATTTTCTGTTCTCTTCATGAATGGCAAGCTGCACATCCCAGGCATCAGCTGCAGTTCATTAGTGCTACAACGGCACCAAAGCAGATGACTGCTCCACAGGGCTCTTCAAAGGCAGCAATAAGCAGCCAGCTCTCAGTGACAAAGGAAAAGATTATTCCTTCAGCTTTTTTTTTATTTTTCAGGAAAACAAGTTGTCAGCCCAGGAAAAGTAGAGTGAAAAATAGATTTTTAAGAAACATGGAAGCACTTACAAGAAACTTCTCTAAAGTGAGGAGTGGGGAATTGTTAGCTGAAAATTGTTCTGGAAAAAAAAAATCTCTATTTTTCATTGATGCCTTGATTTATAATTGGTGGAGTTTTTTAGGAAAATCTAACAAGGGCTCAGGAGCACACAATACCTGGAAACTGTACACAGAGACTCTTGGCTTGCAGGAAGTATACTACAAGTTTCCTCACAGGTATTCATATTATACACTTTAAATTTGACTGGTATGAGTGGGTTCATTATTACTAGAAACTCAATTTCCTCTAATGGTTTCCGACATGACTAGATTTTCATCAACAGAAATTGAAACAGTAGATTAAAGTTTTGCATGCACCACAGTATTTTTCAGGTATGGATTGGGGAAGGTAGGAGCAGGAACCTCTTAGATCTTGTTTATTTAGAATCATTCTGAAGATTAGTTATCCTTACACTAAAGAATAAATTATTCCTTACAAAAAACAACAACAAAAAAAGAATCAACAAATAAACAAACAAATCCCAAACCAACCAACCAAACAAAAACCCCAGAAAAAGACGTTATTAAAAAGTACAGGAGAATGCTTAGCAAAATGCTCAATTAATTTTCTAAAACAAAATTTCCAATTTTAAACCTGATACCACAAATACTTTCAGAAATCCTTTAGAATTGGCATAGAATGTTGAAGGGGAGAGAAAACTGCTGCTCTGCCAAATCTCACTGCTAATAACTACAGAATGAGATGTGAACAGGTACCTACAGAAGGTTTAAGCATAAACATGACTGGTTCCTGCAGGCACTGCCATAGCATCCCAAATCTCCTGAGAGGTGTCTGACAAGCTGTCCCACAGAACAGGACACTGGCAGTACCAAAGCAAATTTGTGCAGCCACATGATACCATAAAACAAAATAGACATTGAAAGAACAAGAGCATGCCACTTTAGTTAGCATGCTCCACTGGAAAAACAATTGGTAACTAAACATCACTTGATCTGTCTGATGGACCTCAAACCTGAGCATCTGGCACTCCTAATAGAAAAGTTTCACTTCTTCTTAGCGTATTCCTTTCAATTTAGAGAGGTAAGACATCAGGAATGCTCATAACAAACTGTAAACTCTTAAACAAAAACCTTCAGGCTGGATAGACAATATCCACATTTCCTTTGTTTCTAGTCAGTTCAGACAAGAGATATTGCTCAGCTGCAGGAAGACTTGTAATTACACATAATTAATACATTAAAAAATGCCTAAGACAGTTTTAAATGCCTATCAGGGAGTGGCAAATTTGACAAGACATCAAGTAAAGAGGGATGGATGAAGAATACAGACTCTATGCAAGAAACCAGGGATCAAATTGGGTCCAAGCCCACAACATTTCTACTACTGGGTGCTTTCATCACATACACACAAAAAAATGTTTGTCCACACTGAAAGAGTTTCCAGCTCAAAGAATAACATACAATAAAACAAAAAGCTGCCCTCCACAGGTTATCATGACTTTAGGCGCATCATCTGAAACATGAAAAACAAAGTTTTATTTGATGCTCATTCCTTCTTAGGAAAAATTAACTTCTAGCTGGACTGAGAACTGTCAACTCTCAAGCAAAATCTATTTAGTCCTTGAGAAAAGGCATTATGTCTTCAAGATGGAAAGTATCTTTTTGACTATCCTTACTCTTTTCACAATTTGTATCATTTCTTCACAGGAATAGGAAAACTCTTCATTTCTACAGAAAGCAAAACATGCCATGAATAGATCAAATATGAATTTGGCACATTCTAAGTGGCAGGAATACTTCCTACACTATATGAACAGAATCCTAAAAAAGAAAAAAANCTGGAAAAACAATTGGTAACTAAACATCACTTGATCTGTCTGATGGACCTCAAACCTGAGCATCTGGCACTCCTAATAGAAAAGTTTCACTTCTTCTTAGCGTATTCCTTTCAATTTAGAGAGGTAAGACATCAGGAATGCTCATAACAAACTGTAAACTCTTAAACAAAAACCTTCAGGCTGGATAGACAATATCCACATTTCCTTTGTTTCTAGTCAGTTCAGACAAGAGATATTGCTCAGCTGCAGGAAGACTTGTAATTACACATAATTAATACATTAAAAAATGCCTAAGACAGTTTTAAATGCCTATCAGGGAGTGGCAAATTTGACAAGACATCAAGTAAAGAGGGATGGATGAAGAATACAGACTCTATGCAAGAAACCAGGGATCAAATTGGGTCCAAGCCCACAACATTTCTACTACTGGGTGCTTTCATCACATACACACAAAAAAATGTTTGTCCACACTGAAAGAGTTTCCAGCTCAAAGAATAACATACAATAAAACAAAAAGCTGCCCTCCACAGGTTATCATGACTTTAGGCGCATCATCTGAAACATGAAAAACAAAGTTTTATTTGATGCTCATTCCTTCTTAGGAAAAATTAACTTCTAGCTGGACTGAGAACTGTCAACTCTCAAGCAAAATCTATTTAGTCCTTGAGAAAAGGCATTATGTCTTCAAGATGGAAAGTATCTTTTTGACTATCCTTACTCTTTTCACAATTTGTATCATTTCTTCACAGGAATAGGTAAACTCTTCATTTCTACAGAAAGCAAAACATGCCATGAATAGATCAAATATGAATTTGGCACATTCTAAGTGGCAGGAATACTTCCTACACTATATGAACAGAATCCTAAAAAAGAAAAAAAACCCCTATCTTTAAAAAAAAGGTGTTTAAAATTTATATCTGAAAAAGCACTGCCTACATTCAAATGACAACCAAGTATTGATTGTGTTTTTACTCCTCCTTTAATTGTTGTTTATCTTCTGTGAAGATTCCCATACAGTTCACTAGAGAATTGAACAACATATTGCAACAATGTAGAGCATTCAGCTGAAACAGCTGAGACAATGTTAGACTCTCTGTTAGCAAGCAACTATTTTGCATCTGAAAACCCTGTTTATTTCCAAGACTTTTTAGATCTTCCAATGTTCTGATCCATTGCAAAAAGCAGATTTAGGCATCTTTTAGGTTCCTATGGGAGTTCATGCTCTTTGAGGGAGTTTGCTGTATGCAATGTGCATGTGTAACCAAGTTAATACTGAAGATAAAGGATAAGATTTCGAGTAAATGTAGTTTTGCATTTATTCTTAGTTTATTTGGCTTATATTTAAACAGCTCTTGTTTTGTACACAGGAACAGAATAAGGTTACAGCTTATATTAATGAATAAAATGAACAGGGTCAATTACATGCATACAAACTCTTACCTAGTGTGCTGGTGGGTATGTTTGCAGGGCTTGGTGATTTATTTTTTCTTTAATTTATGGTTTGTAAATCTGTTCCAGAGCAGAGGTTTTACAACTTGCTTCTTCTTTTTCTCAGGTCACAGGCCTGAAAAATGGCACACTATTGGAGTTCAACACATTTTTTATCATACACCACAAACCTTTGTTACCATTAAGTTAATTAAAATATTTTAAAATAAATCTCTCTGCTCCCAGAGGTTGCCATTTTCTATATGAAATGGAGAACACAGCCTTAATTATCTTTCAAGACCCAACATTAATACCGTGCAAAGCACTGATTAATTGTACAGCACCAAGAATAAAGAGAAATGCCAAGATAAAACCATGTTCCTTCTTGTGGAAGGTATGAACCAACGATGATTACTATGGTAGGTGGTAGATCCCTCATGTGCAGCAGCCTGGAGGGGGCTGGTGCCCTCCCAAATGACCTCTCTTGACCAAAAAACCCCTACAGGCACCCACCGAGAAACATTTCAGTGATTTTCTCAACAGACTTTCCCCCCATTCTCTTCCATACTGCCTCACATGTAGTGTCTTCCCAGTGCTATTCCACTCCCTGCGCTACACATTTCCACATTTCTTTCAGCTGTAGACAACGCCTTGCCAGGTCCCTGGCTCTGACAGGGCAAATTGCACTGATCAGGACACGGGCAGAATTTCCACAGGAAATTTCCACAGAAGAGGCTGCATCCTGCAGGAGTGATGGGCAGGGTCTGACTTTAGGCTGCCAATCGGTGCAGGGACTGTGCAATGAGCTGGACATTTGGGCTCTTCATGAATGATCAGTGACTCAAAGAGCACCCACAGTAACAATGTTTTTGATAATCATATTGCAATTCACCGCTTGATGTCAATACAATCCACAGATGACTTTTTAACTAAGGCCTCCAGCTCTCGGCTGTAGGTAGATTCTGCGATAGTGAATTGCTTTTTTTCTTTTTTCAGAAGTAAGTGGGTGTGAGAGGGTGAATTTTCATTGATCTGAGCTTCAGGAAAGAGAATTTGAAAGAACTTCACACAGAGTTGGGGTTATAAAACTTACAGCTTAACAGCTTCAGGTAATATACTCCATTTGAGAAGATTTATTCAATTGTGATCAAATCCAACCCGAAGTTCTTTCATTCCCCTATCATTTCCTGCCCTCCATTTTTCACCCTTCTGATAAACTCCTGCTTGCTTCCCAGGCTCAAAAAAAAAAGCATCAGACAGATCCCTATCAAGGCTATAAAGACAAGAACAATGATTAAAAAGTTCTCAGGGATGCTGTAACTCTTCCCTGAAGACAAACTCCTGATTCAGATCATTGCATCCACACTTAGAGAATTGGTCAGGAAAACAAGGCATATTTGACCACAATCATTTTAATCAGTTAAAATCAAACTAATTTTGACTATAAACAGTTCACAAGGAGGTGGCAGGCTCAAAAGTCTAATTAATTACAAACACACAGTCCAAAATAATAGTAATTTGATAATCCCATGCTGCTGTAATCATTATCCAGTGTTCTTTGTTCATACTACACTCCCACAAAGCAAGCATTTCCAAGCATCCCCTTCTAATGTACAAACATAAGGAGAACAAAAATTACATGTGGGAACCTTAACTAAATGACAGTAGAAGTAATCAAGCTGAAAACCATCTGCCATTACTGGCTGTGCAGTGAAGTTTGTTCTTAAAACTGCAGTGTGGGAGGCTTATCTTCCGAGCAGGGAAAAAGGTATCCTGGCAAGGAGAGCCAGCAAATCCCAAACCTTCAAATGCACATCAGCCTCCTCCACCAGCAACTGCTCTGTGTGGCCTAAAGCCTGCTATCCACTATGCTTCAGCTTCCTCGGACATGGAGGCATCACCTACTATTTATATTAACACAGTATCCAGCAGCTTTTTTATTCAGCCACAAGGTGCAGGAAACAAGTACTTCTCAGTTAAGCAGACAATTTTTTGTCCTCTCGCTGCTGCTTTTTATTCTGCTCAGCAGCCCTGCCAGCACTAGGATCTTTGGAGCTGCTGCACTTTAACCTCTGATATTTCCAGAAATTCAAGCATTTCAAAGTTCTGCTGTGACTTTTTAAAGGGAAAGAGGAAACAAAGGTAGAGCTTCTCCTCCCCTGATAAGGCTGGACAACTCAGCTGTGCACATGCCTACAGAAAAAGGGGGCAAATATTACTGATGCCAAACTGTCTTGTAAGAGGAAATCTGCCAAACATGGTCTGCTTCCAAAATTCCTCAGAGATAGTGGCAGTCTCAGGCTGTGATAAGCAAGAAGCTAAAAAGCTACATCACATTCTCTGTAGAATAGGCAGGTAATCCCCTTCTCTTTTGCTCATTCTTCTGTTTTTCTGTGCTGCCTTTCTCTGTTCCTTCCCAGTAAGAAATCAGGAGGAAAGCAGATTACTGACTTGGTTTGTCCTGCACCAGGATCTAGGTCCAGCTGGGTAAGGTCTCCTTTAAATAACAAAATGCTTCTTATAGAGAAATTCTCTTTATAAAGGCATTTGCTGCTGGTGAAAGATGAACCATGACAGACATATAATTATACCTGGCAAAGTGATTGTGACATTATGAAATCTATAAGCAAGGTAGAAATGAAAGCCGCCTTTGACATCTAAGAAACCAGAGGCTGGTCAATGAATGACTAGGAAACAATAGCTCAGCTGACCACAGGAGAATCCCCCATGATTAAACAAAACCCTAAGATAGTGAAGGCATTCTAAGAGTGCAAAGATTACAGACTCTAGTAACATGGCAAAAAAGAATTTTTGGAAGTTTTAAGGTTTAAAGTGTAATAAGTATGGTAATGTAGTAACTCTTATAGGCTATATGTAAATTGTATGGCATATGTGTCTTCTATGGATTGGTTATTGTAAATGGTAATATTCAACATAGAGAAAGATATAAGGTATTGTAAGACACAAGACACACAGATACACACTACACTACACACACACACATGCACACTCACACACACACACACCGACATACACAAGCTTCTGCATGCCATGCTGGCAAGAGACACACACAGACATACAAACTTACACACAACTTCATGTTTACATGCCTGCATACTTACTTTCACTGCCTGCTTGCTCTCTCCCTCTGTCCCTGGGGCTTACTCCTAGCTAGCAGCTTGGAAAAGCCCCCCTCTTTGTTACCCTGTGCCATCGCAATAAACGACATGTTTAAAGAGCTAGCTGGGCTCCAGAGAGATCTCCTCTGCTTTCCTGCATTTGCCAGAGGGGTTAAGTGACACAAAGCATGTTTTCCCAATGGGCAAACTGAGGCACGGGCCAATGACATCTATGGTAACCTACAGACCAGGAAAGGAATCTTCAATTCCCCTCAGATTTCTTGCATCCCTGTTGCTAAGATAAGCTGTTTTCTCAGATCTGCTGGCAGAATTCGAAGTTTGTGGTTAGATCTACTAAACAACATACATCTCACAGTTTCAGCATAAGCATTGCTTAGTACTCCCTCAACTTTTGGACATCTTGCCTACAGATGATAAATGCTCCCATTGCCAGGCAGCATTTAAAGCTTGAAGAGAATTTTGGAGACGAGCTCTTTGTTTTCAGCTTTGCATTTTCATGGAAATAGACTGGCATCTTCAGAGGAAATTAATATTGTTCCCTTGGATTACAGTGTAGAGCATCTATATTTATTCCCAGACTCCCGTTGTGCCCCGCACCAAAGAGCTAATCCAGTGCAGCACTTTCGCCACCTCCAGTCAGCTCTTTTAACAGCAGATTTTAGGGTATGCATGGCATATGCATTAAGCAGGCCCCTTCCCTCTAAGGCCCCCAAATTAAGGCTGGGGCCAAGGGGAACTGCAAAGGCTAGGGAGAATATTCAGCCAAAAGGAAATGCTTTCCACCTGAAGAAAAGGTGGGACTGGAAGGCAAGTCTAAAATACTACAGTTCTAGGAACAGGGTATTTCATTGTGTCTGACCATTCATCTTCATTGAAACTGAAAGGGCTGAGCATTCACCTGATAGAGTCTTGCAGTGCTCCTTTCTCATAAAAAAAGTGCAAATGTCAGCACTTTCTTTCCTCAGTAGTTGAATTACTGCAGGAACAATTTTCTAATATTTTCTCTGCTCCCCTGAGGGAAATCTGCTGTACTGGTGTGAGATGGGGTGGTCACTGTGAGCCCTGGCAAGGCAAGGACTGCCCAAACCCCATAATAAAGCAGGAACTGGTGGCCAAATCAGCACTTGGTGACTCTGAGTTCATCCCAATCCTTTTTTTGGGGCATCCACAGCCCTTCCTTCCCCCTCATCTCTGCATCTTTTACCTTCCCATCTGCTACCTTTTACCTGTTTGCAGTAAGGAGGCAACAGCAGAGTCCTTATTGAAGGGAATCAGGACTTCATCTTTTTCAGATACTCTTAAGTAGACTGCTGCTTTTTGTTCTAATCTCATTGATGTTAGAGGTAAAATCCAAGCCAGAAATTTCTATTCTGTCTATTCTACTTTGAGGGAAAGTTTCTTAAATATTTACTTCTAATATGTCACAGAACAATACAGTGAGAAGCTTACTGTTCAGCTATTTTCATTAAAGATTTTATCATTTGTTCTTAGCCATATCCTCAAGTTCTAATTAGGAAATGGCTTTGACACAGAACTTTAAAAAATGTCAAAGCAGCATAGTTGGTGTTTTTGCCATTCTTGTTTGTGACTATATTCTTTCAATAGCTTTTTCAATCTTTTAAAATATTGATCCTGAAATCTCCACATAGCTTAGCAGCAAAGCAAGGCTGCATCTTTAAAGGCAATTTACTTACAAACACCATTAGCTTTTTCAAGAAAAAAAAAACCAAAAAAAACCCCCCCCAAAAAAACCCAAAAAAACCATAAAACTTGAATGTAACACAGCACATGTAAGTTTTGCTCTGTGGTGCCAAGACCATAGTGAGGTTTCTTCTCCCCAGAAGGGTTAAATAGATGAACTGAGACCTGGTGTCCTGCTACCTGTCCACCACACATCCAAGATAATTTGTGGGGACAGCATTGGATTCACAGCAGTCAGCATGATGGCATGGAAACTAATAAAATCAGCCCCATATACTGAAGCCTAAGGGAGGAAAAGATGGTTGTCATTCACTTCCATAAATTCTACCAGCATGGAATTTAGATTTTTTACCTGTCACAAGGGAACATCCATTGAAAACCTTTGTCTTCCTGGTTTTGTGAGAGCACTTGCACCAGTATCTTGTGTTGTTTGCAACAGCTTCATTCACCTTCCCAGCAGGAGTGTTTTGTGCTTTCAGGACAAAGCAAACCAGAGGACAGCTGCTCCACAAGCCCTTGTTGAGACTTGGGTGACAATTAAGTTACATTAAATCCCAAAGCAGGAAGGTGGAAATTGGAGAAGATATGGACATCAGTATATTTTACTTGAGGTTCCTCAAGAGGTAACTGGACACTTGAACACCATCGTGGACCTTTGCCTATATTATTTATCTTTAATTCTCAAGTTAGTATCACATTATTATCACTACTTTATCCACAAAAACAGGAAAAAAATTAAAATGGGATATACTTTTTTGATTAAAGGGAAAATAGTCTCCTTCATTTTTAAACCAAACTTCTTGAAGTAAGATAAGGTCCTGGAGTTGCATGTCATAACTAGGAAGATTTAGTAAGAATTAAAACAAACCTAAAATCCTGGTTCTTTGATGTGGAGAAGTCACTTAGTTATGATCCTGTAACACCTTTCTACAACACATTCACCCAATCTGTATTTTGGGGAGTAGAAAAGAATAGCTGTGGAATGAAGCACTAGAGGTTTTCATAAGGAGATAGCTCATTACTCATTTTCCACATCTCATATGTCGTTTACTGGCATTTTGTGTTATTTGGGCTAACAAGCCTGACATTTGTGCCCATGCAAATCCCCACTCTGGCCTTTGAACATTCAGTATTCAGTATGTCCTTCCTCTGCTATTACAATTGTTTAGAAATATGCTGGCTTTATTATTCTTTTCAAGAAAGTTGAAACTGCATCTGAGCAAGATTGTTGCCAATGCTCATCTTGGCACTGGTATCTTTGGCAAAGCTGAGATGAAGCTGTGGAAACATAATGATAGATCTGGTTTATGCCTTAAATATGACACTTGCTTTTGTGGCCACTATTTCACATTTTGCCCAATTTTCAGAAAGTAAATCAACAACTGCTGAAGACTATAAACTCTAAGCACTGAAAAGCTGCCAGTTTTGCTGGATAGTGAGGTTGGTTGTCGCTGCAAATGTTGAAGGTAGGGCTGGGATCTGTTTGTGGCATGGCTTGAGTATCTGGAATGGACAGAAGAGTCTTGCTGGGGCCCTAGGCAGCAGAGTGGCAACCACGACTCTGAGGCACTTTCCTTCAGGTTACATCTCTTTCTCTGAGAATGTCTTGCAGCGGTCAGGCTGTAGTGCCACAGGCTTCAGAACACATAATGTGCCTTTGCTTCACAGCTCCGGCCTCCCAGCCCACGCCTCTGCTCCCGGCAGGAAACGAGCAGCAGCGCTGTGCGGCAGGAACAGCAGCTACTGCACTACACCTCTGTAAGTCGTGCACAGGCATGGGGTGTGCCAGCCACAGCAGTTTTGTGCACAACTGTGCCTTTCTCCTGTGCCCGACACCCAGTTCTCAACACAAGGTCTCAAGTAAGCATTAAGATGAAGTCCTAAGCAACTTTGGCAGCTGAAGACATCAAATGCCCAATTACACAGCTAGTCAAACCCTTACTGACCCTTTTACAGCGTGGCACCTTGAACGGTTATGAATGAAAAGCTTTATCCACACCATCAATTCTGGAAAGGTCTCAGACTGCATTAAAGCACAGCTCAGAACAAAACCTCTTACACTATACACCTAACACCAGAATTTCAGAAAATTAGTTGGAAAAATCATAAAGACTCTTCTGAGACTGACTCCACATTTCACAAATATGCGTTTGTATCTAATCAAGTTACTCAAGGAAGTATTTCATTATAAAAACATCGATGTAGATTTTTTGTCTTTCCCAGCAGTTGTCAGCACTCAGCATTTGTTCCCAAAAGACAATGCTGCCCTCTTCTGGTATCCTTGATTACACACAACGTTTTACACAAAATTTTTCAGCTAAGTGAAAAAGCATTCTTTAAGGATGCGTTACTCTTGACTGTGTAGAAAATAGACACGCCAAGTTTTAAGAAAAACAAGATAAAACAAGCAAAGTGTCATAAATAATAAACTAAGTTTAGTAGGCTATTTGATCTAAAAAGGGCTTTGTTAAGAGATTACTGAAAATCAATCATAGATAATGTTAGATGTGGAGCAAAGAATACAAGAGTGCTTTACAGTGCTGGTTCCACTGACTACAGCACAAAATTACACTGTGCCATTTAGTAAAGGGAAGGGCAAGACAAACAATGACGACCCAAAGAGTTAAACCAGATATTCAAAGTGGTTCAAACACAGAGTAGAATCTCCTTACAAAATAACACATACAAAGATTAAGGATTGTACAGACCTGGTAAATGGCAGAAATGAGAGACTTTTAAAGAGGAATCAAAATTTGCACCTAATTTTATGATATAAACTGGTCTATTTTTATTACTGTTTACCAGTAACTTCCCCATACAAATTATCCATCTCTCCTTCTTTATTCCTGCTCATGTTCCAACCCATAAAAAAATGCTTTTTGATACTGAGTCAAGATATGAAAGCTTGTTTTCATGCTTGTGTAGCTCTGTCTCGTATGTGTAGTACTGACATCGCCCATGGTGCGACACACATGTCAGGCTCTCTGGCTAACCTGCTGTCTATAGGTAACCATTCACTCACTCATTGTGCTTCTGTGGCACAAACCTAGCTTCATATTGGTAAGAGTAACATGCCACTATTATTAAAAATAAAAAAAAAAAAAGGCTATTTATCATTCTCACACAACGCTGTAGTGCAGAAAATGAAGCCCCGGTCTGAGAGCATAAAAGTGGAGACATAGTGAGCAGCAAGGGGATCAATGTGTGGGCCATCCTTGGTACTGGAGATTCTAGAGCTATGCACAGCTCTAGAGCAGTCAGTTTTAAAAATGTGCACACCCAAAACTTGAGACAAAATACAGTATCTAACATTTGCAATTATCACATACAGATAACTTGAATACAAGCTGGAGATGCAGAACAATGAATCAAGATGCAAAAAGCACATTAACCAACATACAAATGACTCCCGAGGTGATGCCAGGAGGGTAAGAGGGAACCATCAACGTGAACAAAATATTCTGCTCACAAATGATGGCAGAGGTGCAGAACGCTGTGTTGCTCTGTGGATCTAAAACCAAGAGAAACAAAGGGAGACTGAGCATAACTCCAAAAGGATTAGAAATGAAGAGCATGTGCTACAGTTTTAATTGTATAAATGTAATATAAAAGAACTGCAATTTAACTCTTCATATCTATTTGCCTGCAAGGAACATTTTTCAGTTTGTGGAGATCACCCATGGAATGCATCCATGGAAGCAGTAGAGCAGCAGGAAACCCTAATAAATTATTTTTCAGCCAGGATAAAAGGGCTACCAAAATGGAAAGGAAACGCTTATAAAACAAAAGCCAACATTGAGCATGTACTGACACCTATAGGTTTGCTGTTTTCTCTTTATGCTAGTCATGAATGTGTGAAGCGACCAAAAAAAATACAGTGCCTTTGCTTCTTTTTAGCATGGAAATATTTTGCAAAATATCCCAGCAAGGTATTACAAAGATTCTTTGCTTGCAGTAGAAGAGGATCCACCTTTAAAAGGATCTGCACGATCCCTCTGCTCCCCTGACAATTTTCTTTAATGCATCACAGAATACAAAGGATGACAGAAAACTCCAGAAAGAAAATGTTACCATCATGTTGATAAGCACTGATAAGTCAGCATTAGATTCTTGCTTCCATAATGACCATAAACATGGTGCAAGCCTTGTGGCTAAAGAAACCAGCTTTACTTGAACAGTTATTCAACAAGTTGACTGTGAAGCTAGAGAAGAAAGGCACTGATGAAGGTAGTCATCTAGGGTTTACTAAAGTTGCTTTACTAAAACATCTCAAAGAACACATGCCTTTAAAACCTCACTGTACCAGTTACACTCCAATGACCTTCTCAGAACAAGTTTATGGAAAATTCCTCATACATGATTCAAGTGTTGTCAAAGTAAGTAGCAGCTCATTAAAGTGAAGTTCAGTACATACACCTCCAACAACATAGAACACCACTCCTTTATGTTTTATAATTGATTAGTAAATCACAAAGCCTTCAGTTTTACTCAATTACATGAATGATGGAAGAAGAGACTCTTGAGGACATATGGATAAATATTTAATGAGCTAAAACAGCTTTAATCAGAACATACCACATTCGATTACATTCCCTATTTGTTTTCAAAGTGACAGGCAAAGATGCATTTTAAAAAGTAGTCTAGAGAAAAAAAAAATACAGGATTAAAAAAAAAACCAAAAAACAGATTTAAGTTGCCAGCACCTGAGCAAGTGCTCAGCCAAGCACAGCTGTTCAGGCTCACACTGCAATGAAAACTGCTCTTTCAAGTTTTTGGGCAGCAGCTGCTCAGTTTTCCTGAGTGACATCGGATTAAAAATCCATGTCTTTTGAAAAGACTGCACCGGTCTTGGGTCCTCATCCAGACCAAAGAAGATAAACCCCCCTGAAATTCCAATCTGTCACACCCTTCCTTACAGTGATCACAATTATAACACTCCTCATCAGCCTACCTGGCCCACCTTGAATCTTTCCTCTAAATGGCAATAAAATAAAGCTGCATCAAGGAGTTGCAGTAGGAAGTGTGACTTGCTGGTTGCTCACCACCCTTGCAGCTCTTACCTCCAAGTTTTCCTTATTTTTTTTGACCCAGATAGCTGCTCACATGAGGATTAAAAAAAACCCCAACAAACAAACAAAGAAAAAAACCCAAACCAAACAAAGAACCCCCCAAAAACCCCACAGTATTTAGGAAGAAAAACCAAAACATGGAAATATTCTTCAGTATATAGCTCAAGTTTAGCTTCTGGGCTCTCCAGAGGAAACTCTCCAGACAAGTACTTCAAAAGTAAAGCTGGGACCAAAATAGCTTGCCCTGTGTCATGAATAACATCTCATCTTTCAACACCTGCAAAAATTCAAAATTTACCAAGAATATATACTTCCGAAATTCAAGAACAGCCTTTATTAAGAGATTACTGACCTAATTATGAAACTGGTACTTGAATTTCCAAATAACTGAAAATACTTCCACAGAAACACAGAAATTCAAGCAAGCAGAAACCACAAAAAACCATTTTATTGCAACAATGTCCCCATCATCAAGTGAGATGGCAAAAATTAAATTTTAATTAATTTTGTGTTTCTACCTTTTTATTTATGTAAATATAAATTCAAGAGTGTAAAATAAATCCACATATAAAACACAGAGGAAACATTCTCTTTCAGTGACTCCAAAAAAAAACTTACATACTGAAGATTCATGACAAGTCATCCACTGTCCATTTTTCCAAGTATACAGGCAGGAAAGAATGCAGAAATTTATTCTCAAAAAGCATCCTGTATAAAGTCCTTGAAGTACTTAAGTAATATTTAGTAATCTCATTCTTGAGCTCATGGATGTAGATTTCAAGAAAAGAATAGACAAACATCTCAAACTTCAGATTATTTAACCTCCATCTAAAATAACCCATTTAAAACAAGATTATGTTCAATTCTTATAGCTGAAGCATCACAATTACTTTATTAGTATCATTATTTTGGAAAACTATTTCTTATAAGGTTTTCCTGCTTTTAAAATAAAGTCAGAATATTTCAAATACTTTTGCTTACTTATACAGTAAATATATTGCGGAAAATAACTCCACATGCTGGTACAACAGGCCTTCATGAAATTCCTATTAAACATTACTATGATGTACCTTAAAAACAGGGACTACAGCATGAAATGCACCAAAGAGTCAGTGTCATGGGATTATGTCTGACCTTCCTTCTCAGATGCAACAAAATGCTAATGTATTTTGAATTAAATACTGGACTGCCAGACCATATGAATACTAGTTGGTTATAAATATTAGGAATAGGAACATTTACTTCTTTAGAAATATGTGATTATTTTGTTCATTGTTTTACACAAGAAGTGTTACCAGTGTTATAAAATGTACCATGGGGGATATTTCAATGGGAATGTTTTTCACTGGGTCTAACAGGCATACATTTCCAATGATTGTGGTTTTTAATACGTGTCATACCAAGTTCTTAATTGTTTACCCTCATGGTTATGTTACAACAGAAATTAAGATGATAAAGTAAAGTTAAAAGTGAGAACTGCAAATAACTTCACAACTAGAAGAGGAAAAATCATTGAAGGATTTAAATCAGCACTATTGTGGGTCCCCACAGTTGCACTGCTACTCTTAGGTTTCCAAAAGATGCATATGATTTCATAAATATTTTTGTGCTAAGAGCCATGCTCAGAAACAAAATATAGGCTGGCACAAGTCTACCTTCCTGGAGATGCATGTTAAGTATAAAATTCACTTACTAAAGTGCATTTGCTGAACAAATTCTAACTTCTACTATTATAGCTATCCCAATAAGCAATACAAACTAAACTTTGTTGAAATTCTACCTCTACTTAAAAGCAGTAAATATAGATGACTGAAATCTAAATTACAATCTTGAATTATCAAACTTTTTGACTCAATGCTGTGAGCTCTAGAAATAAACAAAATGTACTGTCCTATGTTTTTCACAAATGAAGAATTGCATCTAGTTAGAAATACTGACAGTGTAGAATGGAGTTAAGTATAAGCAGAGCTGAAGTAAGCATTGCTTTGCTTCTTATTCAATATGGTGTTTCTTTAAGGCTCTGAGAGAAGCTGTTAGTTGTTGCAAGATCTTTTGGCAAAAGATAAATGCAGAAGTAGCAGGGTCATCTGACATTTCAGAACTTGTATTTTCGTATTTCACTAAAGCCAGCTCATTCAGTGTCTGTATACATTTATTGCACTTGTGTTGTTGGAATATATCTACACCAACATAGTAATAATGATTGCAACAAAGCCATAGTAAAATAAACTTTAAAAGGGTCTGATTCGGACATTAGAGGATAAGTGTCTGCATGTTTAAAATGTTTCCCTAATGGTAATAAATACAGACAAATTGCTCATCAATTCAGATGCACATGTTTAACCAATTATTTAGCATATATAAAATTTCACTCATCCTTTTATCAATACAAATCTGTTAGGGATCCAAAAAAGACTTACCATGCAAAATACTGATTAGTGCTGCATAATGGAATATATATTTCTATCAGAGTTAAAACAGCATTTTCAAAATTTAAAGAAAAATAGACTTTTAAAAAGGGATTCTACTGTTGAATGCAAGTCTTCCTTGTAGCAAAGACAAGATAGAGACAAGTTACCATTTATCGCTGTACTTCAGTCTTGATGAAAGACTAATAATAATTTGTCCACCTACTTCTTAATAAATGCTACATTTTCAAGAATAAAGGAACTATCAGTAGGCATTATTTCTACTTAAACCAAGTTATTTTTCTCTGTAATAGGTCAAGTATGCTTTTAAAGATTCGGGTAATGGTAGACTCATAATTTTCTCTCTCAACAGATTTCGAGGAGGCTCTTCTGGCTTCAAGGCCTCACTGTGATCTTTATCCTCCTCCTCTTTGTTATCATCTTCCATTCTTTCATCTTCTTCACTATCTAGAGGCTGAGGAATGAGCTGATTACCAACAAAAACATAGGTGTTAATCCTGCGTCTGCGACATCTCCTGCGTTTGCGTTTTGGAGGAGCCTTCTGAGGAATACCCTTGGCTTTCATCTCCTCGTTTATGAAGTTCCTAAGAGTGCGTCTGATATATATTCGAGCTAGATCCTGGAGGTTCCTAACAGCACATGGAGCTAAAATGAAAGAAAACTAAGTTATACTAAGCGAAATTTCCTTCTAGCAATAAAATCCCAAACTAGCTGCAAGGCAGTGAGAGTAAATGTCAAAAACAATTCAGTTGAGATCTTAGTAAATGATACAATATGCAAATGACACAATGTTAGATTATACCAGCTTGACAAACCCTGTGCCACAGTCCAGAAACAAAGAGGTCTTTTGATTAATGTGAAAGAGAAGTAGAAAGCATGAACAGATCACTAAAATAAATTTAAGAAATTATACAAGTACTGTCACTTTTTAGCACCCAGCGTGTCTTGGCACCTACTGCTACCACTGTTAAGATCCTGTTGTGGGAAAACAATTTCTACCCCTGGGCCACATTTGTTTAGGGAACTGCCCTTCTGCTCACTTCCTACTGAATCTAACTGATGAGGGAGGAACAAGTCTAATTCACAGGTGACAAACCAAATATGCCACCTGCATCTTTGCAGCAGAAGAGGAATCAAAATTATTCAAGTCTTAACAGGAGAAAAACCCAAACCAACAAGTAAGAAAAAAAGCCAAAACTTTGTCTTCCAGCGACAGCCAGGTGATGACAAAGTATTGCTTGGCTGCTGGACACCTGCCCTAGATGAGCTATGGATGGCTAATTCCACAGAAAACAAAAGCAAAAAAGCACACCAGCCAAAGCTGAAGCCTGTTCAACTGTCATACTTGTCACTTTCCTTCCTGTAGAGAATACCATAAAATTAACAGGGACTACAGCAAAGAAGAAGTTACTGAAAAAATAATTTCAACAATTACACTTCCAGAAAATCCATTCAGCTATAAAAGCTCCCAATGTAGTTTAAACAAGAGCTATTGTTACATAAATCGACTTCAGTTGCAGACTAATTAATTTATCTGAGACAGAAAGGATATTAAGACTGACAATACTGATTTCAGGTCATGCCAAAGAGAGGGGTTAAAAAAATAAGCATTACAGCTAGAAAGCCAATCCTGATGACTAATAACAAACAGCTAGGTATGACTACATCCACTGCAGAGAGACATAAAGCACACTTGGGCTTATTAACATCCTATAATACCATAGCCCCAGTTTAGCCTTCTTGCTTCCATTTCAGGGGGAAGAGAAAAAAAATTCTCTGGTAGACCACAAGAAACTTAGGACTATGAGGGACTTAATATTAGCTGGCTATTTTATCTATACCGCTGTAATAGAGAAGCTGAACTTAAAAGGAAAAGGTGGCTGGAAAAACAAGCTGGAAACATTCCATTTCCTGAATTCAGAATTTTAACTGTGAAGCAACACAGACCAGGCACCAGGAGCGCAAAAATGTATCAGTGAGCTAGCTACTGCTTTGCTAAATGGAATGTTTCTACAGAACGGCCTCTCAACTTCCAGACCTCCACCATCAGGCACTGTGACATCTCTGCAAGCCAAAGGGAGGGAGCACAAACTTACGCAGTCCTACAGTGTCATGTTTGCCGTTGTCATTTCTGTTTGGTTGCACTAGTGGAGCAAACGAAACAGCAAGGATATTCTTACTTTCCCATGTGTTCTGTCCTGTTCTCAAGATCTGTGTTAGCTGCAAACAAAACCAAAACAAATCAGTGGTTACAATTTTGCCATAGCCAATGCTATTCAGATTGGTTTCAAACACACTGCTATTTTGTTTTGCTCCAAAATTAATGAATTAAGGATGTTTTATAAACAGAAAGGACTTTGATAACCCTTGGAATATCACTTAGATTATTGAATAAGGCTCTTTGGTAATGGGAAGTGATGCCGATGGAAAACTAAGGCCCTAAGGTAAAAACTAAGGCTAGTTTTTTTTATTCTCATTTTTCCAAAAGATCAAAGAGTATTTTAGATTGGAAGCAACCCCTGGAGTCCTACCCTCCTCCTTGAACAGCACCAACTTCAAAGTTAAATCAGAAGCTTTTCCAATTAAATGAAGTAAGATCTAGGACTGAGATTCCCCACCTGTCTAGGCAACCTGCTGTAGGTGTTCAAGCACTGTTACTATGAAAAGCTGTTTTCCTTATTTGCAGGCAGAAAGCTCCCTTGCTACCAATTTGCAACACTCTTTCAGTATGCTGTGCATCTGTGAGGAGAACTGGACTCCTGTCTAGCAGGTAATTCTCTCCATCCCTTCAGGAAGACAACAGGAATTAAACATTTCCTTGGCATTTTTCCACAAGCTAGATTATCTCAGATCTTGTAGCTGCTCCTCATACTTCACATGCTCTGAGACCCTATCCATTTGTATATAACGTAAAAATAGTCACAGTTTTAATTTCTCTCTTAAATTGTGACTACTTTGAAGTTAGATTCCATCAATTTCAACTGACAGTATCTTAGTTGAATAAATAAGAAAATTATTTATGGAACAGAATCGTGCAGGCTATGATTAAATCTCTTTGGCGTTTTAATAAAGCAGATAGATAACGTGAGAATTCTTTTTTGAAAGTAAAATAACTAACATGCTCATCAACAAGCGTTTTAATAACTATCAGTATTTAGGGGGACATCAATTTAAGTCACATGATGTGCCTTTCTCAATTTCCCTATTAGTAAAACAGGGAGAATAATACTTACCATAGAGAAGCCTTTTGAGGTCTAAGGATGAAAAGTGATAAAAGTGCGAAGTATTATTAAAATAATATGCCCTTGTCTGGAAAGTGTTAAATCTAACACGGAAAAGCAACACTGAAAACTCCTGCGAATACAGACATATCTTTCCTTAGTTTTTTTTTCCTCTCCTTGCAATGTCCCACTAATCATAGTTACTTTGTATTCTTTGAAAACAATTCTCTGGTTAGAGGCCGTTTCTTTGTTTTGAAGTACTGACTAAAAATGTCTGCATGGCAGAGAGATCGCAAAGCAGTTCTGGTATAACACACAAGAAATAGTATGAAACAGACTTTGTTAGAAGCAGTATACTGATGATTTCCTACAAGTTTAAGGGAAAAAAGTTCAAGACTGTATTAAAAAGATTTGTATCTGCTTTACTGCTTTACTAACAGGCATCGTTAGTTGAACATTAACTTAAAGCATTTAAAAGCATTCTTTAAATTATATATTTCTCTTAGTAGAAGATAAAAATGGGAAATTGTCACTAAGTCACCTGATCTTCTATAGGCATTACTAAAATGCCTCCAACTTTCAATAAAATTTTCATGTAGTTTTCATGGTCTTTCTGGACTCCAGCTCCACAGTAAATCCGGTCATATTGATGACTGTCCGAGGCTATCTCCAAACAATTACCAACCACAAAAGCAGGTTCACAGAATTCAAATCTAAGGGGAAGAACAAAAAAAAAAAAAAGAAAGAGGAGACACATTTCTAATTAGAATTTTTAAGAAAAGCCAGTCCAGATAGAAAAATATATTTCATATCTTCCTTTATATCATGAAGAATGAACAGCATACAGAATTTAAAAGTTTGTATTAAGACATTACTTTGAAAGCAATCTGTTTTTTTTCTGCCACATCATGGACCACCGAAGAAAACCTCTTAAACAGTTACAATTATGTATTATGAAAAACAGAGAAAGCTTCAAAACATCACCTTCCTATCTGCAAGCAAGTAGATTCATCCAAAGATATCTTAAGCCATATGGTACATATGCCACTAAAACAGTATGTTTATCAACAATGAGCAATATCCAGGCTGTTGAATAAACATTGGAAAGTTTCAGTTCATAGTAGAATGAAATGGAGCTCCCCTCCATTTTCTATCAATTAGGGTCTTTTTAAAGACTCTTTATTTTTCTACCTGCCAATTTTCCACCTTGAGCCCAATCCACTTTTCCTCCAAAAGGAATTCAATGGAAAAGTCTAAAAGTCTGATATTATTTTGACCACGTGCAAAGCGAAAAAAAAAAAAAAAAAGATTCGTTATCTCAGAAATACCTAATTTTCATCAGTAAATGGAAGTTCTACAACTGCATTTTAGTGGACCTAAGTTTATAACACAATTTTCAAGGACGGTAAGTGTTCTCTGTCACTGCATAAAATACCAAAGGAAAAATGTATGACAGTACTTTATTGCTAAAGATGCATATATTCTCCACAACACTTATTTTCTGACATTTTTTAAATCTCTGAAGCATGTTACTGCTTCAGCTGTTAACACCATAATAAAATTTACCATTTAATAAAAAAATTTCTTGAGTGAATAACTGTACATCTTCCACAAGCACTTAATATATAAGAAGAGAGAGAGGTTTGCAAAATAGCTCATAGAAAATAATTTACAGTTTTCTTTGAAAAAAAAAAAACATTACATAAAACCTAACAGCCTTCTTGTTGCATGAAGACGTTCATAAACTTCATCTGGCAGTATTAAAGTTCAATGCATCTCAAACAGCATCCAGAAGGAATGAATTTTTCTAAGAACATCAAATACATGTAGTTATTTTATGAACATTATGGCTGACTGTCAATGGAAAGTAATTTTTCTTTTTCCTTTGCTAGCATTAGCAAATCCCAGTACAATACCTGACAACATTCAAATCAGTATTTTTTCAGTTATAGTAAAGCTGGCAGCTTTCACTGCTTTGGGATGAAGCCTGTAAAGCTTGGCTGACTTTCTGATCTAGAGCGCTGATATTAACAAATCAGGAAATTGAAGTTTTTGCTGGAAGTATATTTTTCCCTCCAAGATGGGATGCTTGATCTTGAAAAGACTTCAATGCTTCTTTCTTTGACTAGTCCAGACAGACCCCAGAACCTTTTAACAACTACTGCATGATTCTCTCACAAGCGAATTGTGGTCAACAGTCCGTGTTTTCTCTTCCAAATGCAGAGGGAGGGGAAAAAAAAAATAAAAATAAAAGCTACAAACAACACTGGTCAATTGAAGAAAAAATGGAGGTGAAAGCAGAGCAGGGAATCATCTCCTTGTTGTACAGAACTGAGAAGGTGAAGCTAGACTGGCCTGAACCACAGTTGAAATAATTCCAGATTAACACAAAGATTGAGAAATACACGAGACAAGGCTAAATACTGGGAAGAAAATGAAATCCTAAACACTGATCAATCTGCTGAAGAAGCAAATCTCATTTTGTAAGCACTTGGGCTATCATGTTCTCTCCTACATTTTCTACATTCCACATTCAGGTCAATCAGGCAGTTTATGCTATAGTTTTCATTTCAGATTGCCTATAGTTTAAATCAAGCATTAACCACATCAATTTAATTTGAAGGTTTGAGCAAAGTACTTTTGTGGGCTTAAAAAGTAAAGGAGAAAGGGGGAGAGGGCAGGGAGAGAATGAATATGCTACTTTTCCAAAACACAGTTTTAGATCTCGCCAAGTCCCTGCTTAGTTTCAGAAAAATGAAGACAGCCTCCCTGCCTGCCCCCACAGCTTTCACAACTTCTCGTCTTCTCTGAATGCTCCTCTAAAACCTACCAAATTTATTACCAGATAATCCTGTTTTCTGTACTAGAAACCACCCTAAAAACTCAGTAATACACTGGTCACACCCTCATAAAACAAGAAGGAACATCAAACAATCCAAGGAATACAAGACACAACAAAACACCAAGAAACATTCCCCAGACACAAGCTACTCTATACATGAAATAAAAAATCCACTGTAGTCTTTACTGGTATAGTAATAGCTGAAGATAATTTGTCATTTAGCTCTGCAGCTTGCAACCAGAAGGGCACTAACTGCAAATAAAGACAGAGAAGCAACTTCTTAATACACTTGTAAGAATAAGATGGGTTAAGCACTAGAGACCAACTCTGTCTATAGGCACTTTAAGTTGTCTAGACTGTGCTCCCTCCGTGCTATTAGCAGAGTTTTGTGAAGACACAAAGCTCATGATTGAAACAGTTGCTCTTTATTGCATTTACTTCAAAAAATACCTTCTTCCTTTACACAGTTTTTCAGCTAGTTTTAACCCAGTCTGTCAACAGGTGGTCTTCCTGACAAACCCATTTCCCACAGCAAAACTAAACACTTTATGGACTAGGTTACACGTAAATTCTGAAGACAGCTCTTTAATCAAGGTGAGATGAAAAACAAGGTCTAATCAGCTCACCTGGCCATGCAGTGCTCACCCCCAGCTGGCCTGAATTAATGCGCTAACTGCTGGTGTGCTGCTAGTTCAGGAACTGCCACATATAGCTCCCTGTTATCCAGAAAGGTAAAAGTGGGTAGAAGAAACGGGAGGAAAAGTTGATAAACTGCCTCTGGTAACAGCAACATGCTTGTTTAAAAGCCAGTCCCTCTTCATTTGGTCTTCTCATCAAATTGTTCAGAAATAACTGCTCATGTGTTGGGGTATGAACACTGACTCATACCAGATATACCAGAAATACAAGGAAAACATACTGCTTTCCTGCTTAGTAGAGCACCATGGACTTTTCATGGCCTAGTTAAATTGCAGAACAGTGAATCTTGCTCCTCCACACTCCCATGAAACACAGATCTCATGAGTGATGAGGCAAGACTCCCAGATCCTTGAATCTTAAGACGACTTCCATTATGCACACATCTCTGAATCAGGAAGTGCTGATAAAGGCATGTACCACTTTCTTGTATTTATCCAATCCAGTAATACAAGATGACCCTCAAATAGAGACTGAAGTATAATTCTGAAAATTCTTTCTGCTAACTTGCCTAAGTAATTTTCAAAAAAGTGAAGTTTAAACTGATTTTACTCAAGTATATGAGACCTCATCAATTGATCAGGAAATTATTTAAAACTTAAAAACAAAGGTTCTACAAATAAAAGGAAGTATTTGATATTAAGAATACCTACAGGTGTATCACAAGCATGTGAGTCTTACAGGAAAGTAGTATCAACCATATTAGGTCAAGTTCCATTTTAAAACAATCAAACCCCAACTCTTTTAGTACTAAATTGTCCCTATATCCAAAAAAGTTTCTTCTACTCCATCTGGGGTATCAAAACACACCAGATATTACACTTAATTCTGTGTTACACTGAGCTACCTTTTATTAATACTGATGAAAATAAAATTGTCTATTGCTTTGACACACAGTATCGACAAACATGTAATGTAATTATTAAGAAGAGCTAATATTTCCAAACTGAACTGGAACAAAGAACTGCCAAGTGTTCTTTAATATTTGTTCACCTCTAGCATGTGACCAGGGTAGCTTTACAGAGCATTATATTGGTAACATGAAAAAATCCTATTTCACACATCAGATAACAAAAAGAAGGGAAAAAAGAGCTGGAACAATCTGGAAGAGTTCAGTCACTTCAGATTCTTCAGCTGAATCTGCTATCTTGATTACAAGAGAACCAACAGCAAAGAACACAGAAATTAAGAGTTCCCATTACAGATAACATGGCAACATAAAATCTCTGTTAAACAAACACTTGCCACAGAATAAATTTAAGCACATACAGATCACAGGTAGCAATGGCCCAGGATAACCAAGCAGATTCAAGCATGTAAGACTTTTGCATGGGATGGGCATTTCAAGTTTGTACTCAGCATGGCCAAGGTACTTTTCTTCCAGCTAAATTAAAAAACAAACAAACAAAAAAAAAAAACAAAACAAAACAAAACAAAAAAAACCAAAAAAAAAAAACCCAAAAAAACCCTGTGGAATTTAAAGTGAGTTTTTGCCTTTGCTGCTTAAGAAAATCATCAAGTAATAGATTGTAACTGCCCATGTTTTTAAGTTAGATTCCCTATAGATAGCAACACAGCAAAGTATTACTACTGTAATAAAATAAACAAGCATTTAAAACATTTACAGCAAAGACCTAAGGTTAAGTTTGTTGCTCTTGTATCCATATCCACCAATCTAGTACACATGTCATAGCAAAATTCTAAATAAAGAAGCAGGAGAGCATAGCACTAACCTACCCTAGTAGCCAGGATTTTTTTCAAGAGGGATTCAGTGTTTGGTACTAAAATGATATCCACCCATGAACCCTATCATTAATTACTTCTAGCTGTCAGGTCACTTCTTGGGCTAAGCTACCTTACCTTCTACCTATACAATCTCCATGAATGCAGGATGTTATGCTGATGTCTTGTGAAGATGAAACTAGGTCCAAAGATGTATGGACTGTCTCCTTTTTTGTTGTTTTAAGTGGTAAACAAATTGTGGTTTTGTTTTTTTTTAAAGAACAAGGTCAATAAAACTGGAGAAAAATATCAAGTAATTAGAAGGAAAAAGAAACCTGTCGGCATCCACAGATTCATATCTGAAGGAAACAGTAAAACATGTTATAAGATTAAAAACAGCAATACTGGGGAACCACTTAAAACTGTTTTTGCTACAAGAAGAATTATTTAGTTCTTAAAACCAGCACCACTCTAGCTACATTTTACACCTCTCAATTATTACATTCACATCAAAATAGCACTTGACAATACACTTCTGCCCATCCCCATAATTACTAACCACATTCACATCTCTTAGCTTGTCCACAGCCATTAAAGAAAAAAAATCCATGTCAGCATGAATTTAGTATACGTTTTTCCCATCCACACACATTTCCTTTAGTTGGGTCAATTCAAAGCTCTAAAAAGCCTGAATTCACATTCAGTACCATCAAACAGTTTTCCCTTCCAATGGGAAATTTATTTAAATTTATTTAAATTTAGGGCACAAAGGACTACCGTTCAACTTTAATAATGTATAAGAAAAGGTTGACAAGTTGTTAACATTTGTCATGTGAACTACAGTGACATTACATTAGAAGAAAGAATTTCATACAAGTCTTTGTGGGAAAAAAAACCCCAAAACATAACATATCTTAATAAATATTTCAAAACAGAATATTAAATCCAGCATAAGAACTCATGGAATTAGCTTTATATCAAACTACGCTTAAACCATCAGCTACATTAATAACCTGACACTGAAATTAATCTGCAAAATGTGTAGAGTCTGAAAATGTGTGATAAAACATTAAACCATTTTCCTTACTGTGATTAGGAAGTAACACTTTTGTCCTATACTAATGCACTTTCGTCCTAGTTCTAATATACTGCTGGCCATACTTTCAAAAAATGGACTCCTCAGGATTGTGGAAGAAGAGAGGGAAGAAGGAAACAAAACCCCCAACAGTTCTGGTGGATTTGTTGGTGAAGAAAAACAAACTCAAGAACTGCTGTATAAAGCTACAGCAGTTGCAAAATGAGTTCCCATGCGGACTTAAAGACACAGACTGAAAAGCTACACATCATTTAACCTAGAAAGGTGTGGCTTCTTTGTGCAGATGCAGTAAGAATACAATCTTAGAGCTTCCTTTATATCAAACAAGAATTTCCTAAATCAGTTATCTTACTCCAAGATAACTCCTAGAACCTAGTGCTTGACCACTGATGTATTCACTGAAAGAAACTTTGAAGAAGTTTTCAAATCATTTAGTAAATTTTTCAGGTTTTAAAACTTTTCTTCTTTGAAAACAACAGGCGAAGGTGAATATTCATATGGCTTTATGTGATATAACATGCCACAAGAACCTGCAACAGATTAATGAAATACTTTATTTCTATGACTCATTAGTGTCTCTCATTTCACTTGACTATGAAAGTGCTTTAGAGCTAACACCAGTAAAGGTAAACCATTTTTAGAGTGCTCTTTTCCTATGAAGTGGGGCAGTATCAGGGCAAGATGGCAAGCTCTTTCCACCTTTTCTCTAGTTCTTTCTCCATTGTTCATTCCACCTCATTTAAGTATTTTTCCAAGCTCTCTGAGCTAGTCTTGGTTCTTGTACAAATGCATAATTATGTGTTTCTAGCATGCTTTGCTAGAAATACGTAAAGTTACACACCTTTCACCCACTAGTATTGTTGATACCTTTTGCATTTATACTAGAAATACTAGAAAACAAACAAATTAAAATAATAAATCTTTGAAAAGTTCTCATTGTAGACTTCATTTTAAGTCCCTTACATTCAATAACAACAGTAATTTTAATCAGCATTACAGTAATAGCCAGAAGATGCTGGCAAAATTTCTATTCAATATTTTTGTCCTGGACATTTTTACAGCTTCCATGAAATGCTATAGGGATAGTGGGAAATCTGTATCTCTACCTCACTTGTACTTGTTATTTTTCAATCTTATTTCTTTCAATCTTTATTCTTAGATATCTTGTTCATAACTTCTGATATTCTCATCAGTTTCATTGAGTGGGCCAAAGCACATTATTCAATCACTTCTGAAGAAAAAGTCGAACACTGGTTCTTCATAATACTTAGTACACTCTTCCTTTAACATGGCTTTACAAAATTTAACCTTAATAATATAACTTCATTATATCTAGACTTTGGTAGTAAAATGAAAAGTAATACTGAAGGAATTCTTTTTAGCAATTGCACAGGGAATCTTAAGAGAAATGAATGGGCATAGGAAAGCAAGAAAAAATTTGTCAGTTCAATTTACTGTCAAGGGCCTATGATAACCCATGGGAAAAAATCAAGAGAAAGATTCATCTGTTAACAAAAAACTAGAGAAGTGTTTTCTTTCTATTTTTACTGAAGCAGAAAATTATTTTATAGGTTGAAAAAGTAGTATTTTCTACTGTGGATTTTTGTGAAACAAAAGCTTTTATATGAGCCATACACTAACTATTGTCATAACTTGTTTTAATGTAAAAAAAAATTAGAATATTGTCAAAACTTGTAGACATAAGAAACTTCCAAAGGCAGTGTCCACCACGGGATTTATGCTTAAAAGGCTACTTGTTGTTCCAAGGGCAAGAATATCTATTTCTGTTGCTACCAAATACTTGGAAAATGCAGGTTTAGTTCCTCCCCAGGTAAGAGTAGATTCAATTGTCTTTGGAGCCTTCTGGTTTACAGGGAAAAGAACAAGAAGCAGTACTTCCCTTGCACATCTACACTTAAAAAATGACTATGCTTCAAACCCCTGTTTTCCTTCCCTTTTGGTTTAACATAACCCCTGGCATCAAGGAATCCCAACGCCTGTGTTGCTCTGATTAGATTAAATCTCAACAAGAATTCACTGACCACTAAAAAAGCATTATTTACACTATTTGAGATTGAGTTACCCGTAAGATTTGAACTGAGAAAGCCATCAGTAACTTTTGGAGACAGTTTGCTTCTCCTGCTTAGGTTTTTACTGCAATCACTAGCCAGCTGACCTGCAAGAAGGAGCTCTATTTTTCTTTGTGTGTGCACTAGGGACTTGCCTATCAAATCTAATTTCATTTAAAAAGTGAGCCTTTTGAGTCCTACCAGTAGCCTTAAATTTCAACAAAGAAAAATACTCTGCTGGAAGATGTTCTTTACTGTTCTATAATGCCAACACAATCTACTACACTACTTCAGGAAGAAGTTTCACCCAAAACAACTATCCCAGAATTAGTACTAGGGTTCTTGTCACTTACCATTGAAGTGGATTCTTTTGATCCTGAGAAGGGTTGGAGATTTTCTTTCACAGCAGGGACTTCACCAGCTTACCCAGGTTTGGGTTTTGATAGGGTGCTAGAAGATGGGCAACCTAGCCTTGCCCTGTGGCTCTCTCTCCAAGCTGGATATTCTAGGTCTAGAAGTTGAATGGGAGCAGAAAAGACAACACATTCCCCTTCAATAAACAGGTGAAGCGGGGCCTGGTACTTGAACATATGTGTTTTAGATAGAGCCTTCTTAAGGAATGATTCTTTTCCCCTTAATTGGCATGCATTTTCTGAAGGTTTCAAGAATGAAAGAAAGCCTTACATGTATTTCAGACTCAAAGAAGTTTCTTTAGTCTATACCTAAAATCTTTGTACCTCGACCATCATGACACTTTCAGATGTTTTCAAGAAAGCACTTCTCCTTTGCTTTTACTGGCAAACATACATCATCAAGTATGCAAAATCAAGGCAGCATTTTATCTTTCAGAATGCACAACTCCACCTCCATTTAGAGGAAAACTGTTTTTATAGATTGGTGGGATATGGATACAGATACAAGTAATTACTGAAATTATTTGAAACAGGTACCTGAGAGATCATCATCTAATTAAAGTTCCAGAGGACAAAACTGAGATAAAACCCGCTATCACAGATAGACAGCCCTCCCTTTAGGCTGAGAGGGAGTCTCAAATCCTTCTGGACATGCTAATTTTATATACTGTCAGGTCTCCAGTGAAGTACCTTACCTGAATCATAGAACTTTTAATTGTACTTCAACTAGATTATTATCAGGAATCAAAAAAGCAAGTTAAACTGTATCACACAGCACTGGAACATTCCCCCATACAAACAGCATCAAAGTAATATTCCATCCAGTTTTATTAGGCAAGAACCCACCTAAATCATCATGACCCGGCTCCACATAGAAGTCAGATGCAAAACCAATGGCCAATTACTCCAAGCAAAGGGAAGAAGTTACAAAGTGTTTCTTTATGATCCATGCTGAACCTCTCGAAGTAGCTACCCATAAATTTAAAGTCATGGTTTTTGTTTCAAAAGCAGAATGTTTAGAACACTCATATCAGACTGCAAAACTTTATATACTAAAGAAAGAATTCAGGGAAATGGCAAAGCAAAGCTTCACTGAATTGTCCATTTGCATAACTCCATTATTGCCAGGAACACACATCTTGGTCTCTGTGCTCCTTATGTCCCCGGATACCTTGTTAGACTGAGACAATTAACTTCATTCATACCAGTCTGCCATGCAATCTATTTTCAAACAGTGAGGACTCCTGCTTGAAATACATCAGTGTTCAGCAGCAGATACTGCACACCTCTTCCCTGGGTGGTCTTTCAGCCAAATACTAGGCTGACCAAAGTAGTAGTTAAATTCAGATGCTGCAGTCCTGTAACTTTGGGTAAAAATCTTTCACTTATAAATGAAAATGCAGGAAGAAGTTACTGAAACAAGAAGCAAAACCAGACTGAGTCAGAGAACATTACTTTGAAAATCAGTTTAAAATTCAAGATATAATAGCAATACTTACAGTAAAAACAAATACAAAAGAACCCTACCACAGGGGAAAAAAACACACATCATCTTCATTAACTACATTAAAATACAAAATATTTACTGAGAAAGCAGTCAGCCAGAATCAGCTATGCAGACAACTTGGAAATTCCCCCAAAACACAAAATCCAACCAGGCAATCAATAGCACTGCAGCTATTACAGGCAGATTTGTATCAAAAAGCACTTTCACAAAATATAATTTTTGTTATGTTGGTGAGGACAGCCGTATTTCCTTGGAACACATACGATTTGTTTACATCATTTTTAACAGTCTTGTCTCAAGTTCTTGCATGTTTTAAAGTGTAACCAACCCCCCAGTGTTCTACTATTCATTTACTAAACTATCCTAATCAAGTTTTTTTCCAATAATAACAAAACTTCATTGTTACCCCATCTTCCTTTGACTTCTATACATAAACCTATCACCTGATTGGAAAGACATTCCAATGAAAACCAGCTTTTTTATGTCTTGTATAGACACCTACAGTAATGCACAAATACAGGTATGTGAAGGAATTCACTAGCTAGCAGATACATTTAACTTAACAGAGCCATGAATGCAGTATTAGTGGTGATCACAAACGACTGTATTTCACACATAAATTTTTTTTAAGACATAAATTGCACCATAAAGCTGCTCACTAAATCCATTTTTATTTGTTCTAGCTTGTGTTACAGATTAACCTCAGCCAACATAAACGCTAGTAATTAAAACTAAGACAATAGTAATGAAAGATATGTATATCCTCCTACATTATTTTATTTATTTGGCTAACACAGTACTAACAATCTCCCCAGTACCAGAATTATAAAATTGACTTCAGACACAGGTAACACTAGGATGATACTCTTCTGTTACTTAGGAGCTTGAAGAGAAAGGCTAGTGGTCGGACATGAGCTCCTGATGTTTGGGGTATGGGAAAAAGTGGATTGAGCTCCAGCCAACATAATTAAGAATGTGGCAGTTATAAAACACATTACACAGGTTAAAGCATAGCAAGAGTTTTCTTTTCAGCATTTCCAGAAGTTACCTTATAATCACTCTTGGACAATTTATTGCCCACAAGGAAAGAAGTTTTTATGAAGAATAGCCCTAGCCAGAAACTTGCTTTCCCTTCCACAGGGGCAGAGACGCCCAATACTCTCACAGACCAACTTGAAATAATAAAAAATTGTTGAGTAGGTAGAAGCAATCAGGTTCAAAGCTCTGGAACCCAGAGTTATACCCAGAAGTAAAAATGAGAAGTGATATGAGCCCAGATGAATACTTTTAAGTCCATGTCTTCAGGAAGTAAACATGAAGGCAATCAGAAAAAATTACTCATGTCTAGATCAACAGGGGTAGATTAGAAAAAAGTTAATACTTTTTTTACAGAGATGATGCAAAATTACATAATAAAAACTAAACAGATAAAAATTGCTCTGTACATGCAAAGATACCCACACATCATGTCACTCCCCTAAATGCATTTATGCATGTGCGTGCACATACACACGTGCCTGTGTACATATACACAACGCCAAAATGCAGGGAAATCCACTTTGCTAAGCACTGCACAGCAGAAATACTCCCATACTTCCAAAAGTCCTTTCTTAAGCCTCAACTTACCTTATGAAGTAGAGCCACCAACTGGAAGTTTTAGGTTTTGGTTGTGTGATGCTTCTCCCCTCCCTAAGCTCACAAGCAATGACATGCTGAGTTTAAAACCAAAAATGTTATTGCAAAGCAAGCTAGACAAATCAGATACTTACTTATCAAAGCTATCACTGTATTTTATGAAGCTTTCCAGCTTTTCCTTAGCGTATTCTACCACATCTGAATGAAGCTCTATTCCATGATTTATCCCAAAAGGTCCTGTAAATAAAAATAGCATAGTTTTTGCGATGTTTCTTTTCTAAGCATAGCAAAACTGCATGGAACAATACTATAGTGTGAAAACATTCAAACACATGAAAAAGAAGCCTCCAAACACTGCTAGACAAAGTTATTTTGTGCATCTGCATTACCAGTGTTAAAAGAAGGTAAAAAAAACCAAAGATTCAATAAAAGAACAGGGATAGAAATACAACAAAAATTACAGAACAAATTTTCTTTTGCAAGCACGCAGAAAACAAGTTGATTACACTGAAGTCAGTCTGAGCAAATTATTTTTCAAAACATTACTCAGAATACAACAAATAATGATTTAGTCTGTGTTTTGATATTTAGATTTTGAAGCTTTCTTATGGTTAGCTTTTCTTCTTTTGACAATTTAGAGACTGGGGATTATATCCTTAGCCACATATGCCCTTCTACTTTGCAGGTTGCGAAATCAGAAATTTGTTCCTGACGCACATTTGTATACAAATTACATTATTATTATATATAGCTATATATAAAAAATATATATATAGTTATATATAATAATTAATTTCCACCTAGAACAGTGAAATTGCCCATACATTATGTTCACTCATCACAATCCCTTCACATTGCCTTCCTGTGATCAAATCCAAGTATAATTTCAAGTCAAATTGTGTGCTAAAAGTTAATGCTATATTTCAGGAACAAGAAGAAATCATGAGACAGTATTATGAGGATTATCCACATCAGGAAGGAATGTGAATCAGACAGTCACATTTGCTGTAAGGATTCTAAATTTAACATGCACTCATAGCCCAGGGTCTTTAGTCACTGGAGCATAGAATTAGAAAAGGGAGGAGGGAAAGTAAACATCAATAAGATTGGACAAAACTTATATTTAGATCCTCTACTGCATTCTAAATCTTTCCTAAATATTGAGCTCCATGATGCTACTCCATTAAAACAGAATTCAATTTGTCTTTTCTAGGACACAGATTAACAAAACAAACCTAGGGTTAATAAGAGAGTTTTTGCATTACTGGAGCAAAAATATAGGATATAGCTGTATACCATTAACCTGATCAATAATTGCAACTCTTAATATAATTTAGAACATTTTCTGCTGGGTGAAATAAAAGCAATCCACTAGGTCACCACTGGCAGTGCTTGTAAGATCTCACTGAATGCAGGCAAGAGGTAGCTATCATCCAAGGGATGTTCTTAGAACTTGTGGAAACATTTATCTCCCACTGACATCAATTTTTACTGTAAATTCATTTTATTATTGGTCACTTTAAGAAAAGCATGGGCATAGGCAATCCCTTCCCAGCTGTTTCATATTCTCTAGTACTGTAACAGGCTATGTTGTTTCTAACAGCTCTACAGCATACAGCAGCATTCCAGGCATTATTTCTTTACCTAAAAATGAATCACAATTCCTTTAACCTCATAACTGAAAGTAAATTAAAAATGCACAAACAACATCTGTCCAAAAATTCACATGTACATTCCTTCAAGTAGCTAACTTTGAAAACAACTAAAACATCCTACAAGTGTCAGTTGCTCCTACAACCTGAAATCAAAACCATGAATGCAGAACACTACCACATCATCATACACCACAGTACCTGCACTTTAAATGGAAAGACGAGAAACGTGTTCTCTTCTTTCACTGGGAAAGTCACAGCTGGACATGCAAGCAGAGTCAGCTATTCTAAAAATGTGAAACCAACTTCACTACTCTCTGAAATCAACTGGCCTCTTTCAGCATAATGAGACAGCAATTCCACCACCAAGTCTGAACTTCATTTACATGTTAACAATACCAGCAACAGTTAATTTAATCTCTGTGGATTGGCGTGTAGTCTTTTTGGTATGCTGCTATACTTAGAAGTGAGCATCAGTTTCAGATTATTTGATAACTTAACCTAGTCATTTTGACACTGCCAATGTGGCAGAAGCATTACTCACTACATTGTCAAACTGAAAGATATCCAACTGCTGTCAAAACCCACATGGTTCTGCTCCTCACTGCAGTGTACACTGAAATTGGTTAGGAAAAAGAAGTGAGCTTTTAAAAATTAATATGGTTTATTTGTCAGAAAATCACATCTGTTTAATTTTCTTTGTTAAAGCAACTGTTCCCTGGTTTAAAACAAACACTGAAGTAAAATTATTATATGTAACTGATTTTATCAGAAGGAGTATAGTAAAACAATAAAGGCACATAAACTGCATTTATACCTTCTACGCCTCAGCCTAGAACTCAACACATTACAACACTGAGACTTTGGTGACAGGGTACAGCACTCCAAAATATGGAAAGTCAACCTCTGTAAGTAGCTGCTGCTCCAGGCTGCTCAAGCCCTGCTAGGGACTACCAGCACCTGAGTTGCCTTTTTGGGAACAGGTGCAGGGTAACTGCTCCTCAGAGGTTGTCAGCCAACCTCACTCTCTGTAGAGTACAAGTCTTTTCCCATTTAATCCCCTCAACTCTGCATATACTACTCTGAAGGACAGGAATTCTACTTGATACAGAGAGGTCAAACCCAGGAGTGTTCCACAGCCACTGGAAATCGGTTAAGTACAGAGATATAAATGCAATATACAGAATCAAGTACAATAAATAGAAATGTCTTTCTTTTTTTAAACAAAGAAGAAAGAATAATGAAGTATCAAAGCTTTCCACGATACAGAAATTAGCAAGTGCCATTAGTCACTACTCTGAAGAAATATTTTAGAGAAAAAATGCTGCAATATTTACTAATTGTTAAAAATTAAATTATTACATTTTAAATTTAAAAACTTAAAATATTACAATCCAATCTAAAATATCTACTCTCAATTAAAAACACTTCTAAACGGAGAGAAGCAACTCGCTAAAAGAGTAGATAGCTTTACCTTATTTTCACCTGTGAATGACCATAATTCCTGTTTCCACAAAACAGTGGAATCTATTTATTAGTGTTAGTTAGAACAAAAGATACTGCAGATACCAACAAATTATGTTTTTATGCACTATTAGCCATAATTTCTTCCTTTCAACAAATAAGAAGTGATGACAGAAAGTAACTAATTTAACTGAAAACTAACAAACCGACTCTTTACACCTTAGTTTTGTATACAAATAAATGTAAACAGAATCTGTAAATTACCTGTTAGCAAGATTCCTGCAACCAAAGAAAAACTGCATGCAATATCATCAAGAAGACTGTATCTACCAAAAATACATACTAAAATAACTACAGCTGTTTTATATAATAAAATAATTTGTAAAAAAAATTAGTTGTTGGTGCATGTGCGCTGCAATCTGAGTGCTGTGCGTGAGGAGATTTAATGCATTTTTCTCTCCAGGTTTTAAAATTTAACTTAGGCAACAATACTTAGTTCCATATTTTTTCATAAAGGTAATATATTTGAAAACAAGAAAATACACAGTGCTAGTGTGTTAAAATTCTTTCAAAAACCTACAGACCTGATTAAAAAGTCTCATCAGTCTATATCCCAAAATTTTCTCACTCAAAACTGATTAAATATGTTTTAAAATAACTGTTTGCATAGTGACACAGATCTGTTTTTCAGTTAAGTTTCTTTAAGAGAAATTAGCCTTTACAATTTACATTTTCCTTTCCATAAACTGAAGATCAAAACAGTAACTTTATAATAAAGTCTTAAAGAGAATGCAAATGCAGATTAAAATTTTAGTCTTCAAACTTCCCTTTTAAACAAAAATGATTGCTTCCTTTCAAATGAGAATTTTAGACTACAGAATGCAGGAAGAATTGCCTCTTCCAAAACACCCATGAAATGCCACCAAACTACAGCACCAGTGAACTTTAACAACACATCTCAAAGAGTCAGTCTTACGTATGTACTGTCATTGTTAAAGAAGTAAAAGTAAGGCTTTAAAGGGCTTGCAATACTTTTCTAAAATATCCAAACTCACTGTATTTGAATAAAAACGTTCAGGTTACCTAACATTAATAATTACCTAATATTAATCCCACCATTGTACTCAAGTATCCGGTTCCACTACCCAGATTTAGAAAAGACAATCCAGGCTGAAGTTTCAGTGCTTCCATGACTTCAGAATAAATGCAAGGTGCTGACAAGTGTATATTTCCATGCTTCCAGGCCAAGTCTTTGTAAGCATTGTCCCTGTATCCTTCCAGATAATAATCACCGCGATCAATCGCTCTGAAGGCTTGCTCCACGCTCTCGGTGCGAATGTACTGAGCTTCTTTCAAGTTATCGATTAAGTCATCATTGTCTTCTCCAGCACTCACAGCTCCTCCCATGCTGAACTTCTGTGGTAATTCAATTAGTTTGCAAAATACATCAGGAGAAGAGTTTTCCCAAAAGTGTATGTATATAATGAAGTCTCAGCTGTTTTTTCAGAAGGACATCACAAGTGAATCCTGCAAAACAGATATAGTCACATAACTAGAGCTTCAAAGTCAAAGAAATTAACAGCTATTAGCAGGTGATGAAATATTGTTAGCACTGGGTAACATTATGAAGCAGAACTAAGAATCAATACAGCTAGTATTCAATCAAAATTCTGCCCCGCAGATTTTAATGCAGAACTGACAAACATCAGCTCAATACAACATGGACTGTCAACATTATGCAAACCCGTATGCTGTGTTACTTGCTAGACGCTGCAAACACTACAGTGCTAAGAATTCATCACCCATTTTAGATATTTGAGGGGGAATGGATGGGACTGCAACTGCCCTTGGGTGAGCTCTAGTCCACATCCTGAGAACCAAGTGTCCAACAGCAGCTGAAGTGTGTATCAACTTAGCTAATTTTGAAAGAATCAGTTTCTGCGCTCTAAGATCATCCCATGGCGGGAAACAAAGCCCAGAAAGGGATGATGTCTAAGAGATGCTTTTCAGATGTTCTCTTTTAAGCTGGAACAGAATACTAGTACAGATACAATGGCACATTGCTCTCTTCTGGAATCAAAACAAGAAAGCCCAAAAAGTATCTGGGCACCTCCTAATGCCTACCGTATTCACTAGAGGAATAAAAACTCCTTATGTACCTAGAAATTCTTAACAACTTGCCAGCTCATAAATATAAGTCTACACAGAACCCTGAAATAAGTAATATTAACTTCAAAATAATTCCTTCTGTATTTTATCTGCAGTTATTTCATTATGAATTACTAAACTCAAAATCCAGATGTTAATATTTTTAATGTTGCATGAATTACCAGTAAAATAGCAACAGAAGATTAGGAGACAGAAAAACAGGAAGTTTAATGCACCACTTCTGGGTGAATAGAGTACACAGTGAGTAGCAGAATGATGTTGATAACACACTGAAGTTTTAGTTGTTGCTCAGTAGTGTTTACCCTAAGCCAAGGATTTCCTGCACTCTGCAATGAGCAGGCACAAAAAAAGCCAGGAGGGAGCATGGCCAGGACAGCTGACCTGAACTGGCCAAAGGGATATTCCATACCACAGGGTGTCATGATCAGTATATAAACTGGGGGCAGTTTGCTGAGGATGGGGGTGGAATGTTTAGGGCTGTTAAAGCTCTGGTAAATCAGAGGTGAAATGATGACTGCTCACCATTCAGCTGTGTGCTTCCCTCTGAAGCAAAACCAATTCCCACTGACATTCAGGAATGGAAAGAGGTAAAAAGTCACCGTGTGCAATTATCCAGCAAAAAACCTTTGAATAAAGTAGAAAAACCAGACTTCTGAACACCTTAGTGTATGTCCAATGCCCAGGAATATTTCTTTCTACTTGTGAAAAAATTACAGGACAACTTAGAGAGAAAATATGAAACCTGAGACATTTTTTAAAGTATATTTTGTAACAATATTCCATCCCTACTTGTTTGCACTTGCACCACAGCTAAAGGTCCAATTAATCAAATTATGATTATTTACTTAAGTAAATAATCTACAGTGACTAAAAAAATAGTTTCTGCTTTCCTTCATACTAAAAAGTTCATTATTATCTTGAGATATCTTTGGAAATAAATTTAACTGAAAACACAAAGGTAAGAACTGAGTTTCCTAAAGCATAAATTCAGCTGCTACATTTGGAAATGGGAATGCCGCTTTCAGCTCCTCCTGCAGGGTGCATCCACCACCTCGCACCAGCAGATGGAGAACTCGGCTAGCCATCAGCAGTGCGCCAGAAAATGGGAAGAGCCCGCGGATGCGAAAACATTAAGCTTTACCATTTCCACCAACAAGGGTCTTCAATCTTTTCACGTAACACTTATTTCCTGTAAATAACTTTTTTTTCCCTAATTTTCAGCACTCACAACACTGAAATAGCATTATTTTAGGTATTTGGTAAGTTTGTGTTCTTGGCATTATATGATGGCTGAAGTTATTGCAGTATCACAAGATTCTCTACTGATGACACCCACCAAGTGTCTCAGCCTCAATAATGATTATCACACTAAATCTCAAAGGCAGGAACAGAAAAGGTAGACATCATGACATTGAGGTAAGTAGGGGAGAGAAGAAATGGAGTATCCTCTCTAGAATGAAACACAGGAAGAAAGTAGCTATTTGGCAGTGCAGTTGAAGGGTACATCTCATTCTGGATACACTGCCCCCATCTGAAGAAGGTAACATCAGGTACATGACAGTGATGTTGCCTGTTTTTTAGGTATCTTGTTTTGTTTTGTTCTCATTAGTCATCTACAGCGCTCTACACTCTGCATTCCACAGCTACAGGCAGGCAAAAATGCTGCTCAAATGGAAAGTATTTTTGTTCAAGAAACAAAAAATGTCCTAGGAAGTGAAAGAAATTCATCTTTTCATGAGAAGTGGCCTCTTGTACAGCAGAGAAATACTTTTTGATGGTTCACTTTCCTCCAATGCTTTTATGTTCATAAACTTTTGCTTATGAAGTAAAACTACTACTAGCAGAGGTGATATTTTAAGCACACAAAAGAAAACATCTCAAGAAGCCATTTTAACACAGCTGGAGAAAAAGGGCAAGTTAGTCAAATCTTCCTTGTGACAGTTGACCCAGGACCAAGATAAAAAAAGCAGAGCATACTATGACAAAACTTTCTACAGAGCTGAATACTCACCAAAAACATCCTGTGAAGTTCCCTGATACTAAAACTGAAATAGATGCAATTCACAAAGAGCATAGGCAGCATTCTGATGCCTATTACACCAAGAGATATAGCAACTTCTCAAGAAAGATGAAGGTTTGACAAGTTAAAAAAATGCAGCTATTGCTTTTAGCCTTAGGAATCTCTGGAATACAGAAGCCAACAGAAATTATAGTGCAGGAGTTAAAATTCCAATATAGCATTGATAAAAAAGTTGATTCACTTAGTAAAACCAACTGCAGTTAAAACAAACTTCTTTACTTATTCTGTACTATTCGTGATTTTATTTTCAGAAGTTGGAACCCTATCTTGAAGTTTCTTATATTCACAATAAAAATGAAATGGAAACACACTTTCCAATCTTCATAACAATCCATACAACTGTGTAACACCACCTCTGACTTGTTTCTGACCTAACTTGTAACCAATTTCACTGAAATACCTTAAATAATTTCTGGGTGGTTTTATTTATTTATTTATTTTTAATATTGCCACATTATTGAACACATTTTTTAGCTATGGGGCTAAGAAGGGATAACAATTTGAGTGTTCTAGTTCTTCACTATTTTATAAGATATGCAAAGCTCTTAGCTGAGAAGTTAGTAACAAGGTATAAGGTTAACCAAGTTTTTCTACCAGCTTTTAAATGGACACAAGTTTTCATGTTTCAGAATTTCTACACAGGTTTTTGCACTTCATGTAATTTCCTGGGCAACTAAGGACTTGCACACTCTCTTAAATACAGTTTAAATACTGTGCTAGCAAGGTATCCAGTTAATTTGTCAGACAAAATCTCAATGACATTGTTAAATCCCTACAACGTCAAGTATCTTAAAATTTAGTACCTTGTAATACTGACACAACCTGACTCCATATAGGTAGCTACTCAGAAATGCAAGCTACTTGTGCCAACTAACTTGATCCTTACTTTGTTTCAAAGAATGGAATACAGAAAATAGAATAATACATGGAATAAGCCGTATTTGAAGTCTCCTCACAACTATTTTCACTACAGTATCAGCTTGGAGTAACATGACACTGAATCAGGAGTGTGATACATTATTTTAAACTGATACACAGAATACAACCTTGCTTGGTAAATCCTCCCTCTTTCCTCTGAGAGGGAGAAGACAACAATAAGTCACTGAGCTGCACATTAATATCAGGATTCAGTGGTTCCGTTACCTCAAAAAAGAATTTTCTGTGACTGGTGAGAGAAGGGAATTAACCAGGAATGCACACATGGGCTTGAAATACTTCAGTCAATTTAACAATTTCTGTTTACTCTTGGCAAATACCAGCAACATCACTCTAATCAGTGGAGATTTGAAGTTCCCCAGGCTATCAGTCAAGAATCAGACCTACTCCTTTCTGTCCACACTCAGTATGTGACATCCCTGCAGCTCAAGATCATGTTTTGCCTGTCGTCGTCCCATCCGATGACTCCTACAACCACAGGACTCCATTTTCAGTTTAGCTTCCCTTTTTCTCCCAGGTATTATAACAGTGACTCACACAAGGAAATTCAACCTTAAACTGCTTTCAGCAGGAGCTTTCAAGCAAACAGTATGATTGATTAGGATCTGAAAGGAAAAGAGTAATTCTAATATTACTTTCACCCAACAAAGCCTGGAGAAAATCAAAATATGAAGTATGTGCTGGCAGTAACTGCAGTAGGTGACTACAAAATTAAGAATAAAATGTGGGACACAGAGGTATTTTTAACTTCCTTTTTTTTTTTTTAATTTTTACACCTGTACCTTGCTGCTAAACTGACACTAAAGGCAGCAAAGAGTGTAAGTGCTTTGGAAACCCAACTCCTAGAACTACTTCCTCTTCCACAGCTATTTGTTTTGTCACTCCAAGCAGCTATGAAAGAAGAAAACCTGTTGTTTTTCGGATATATGATGCTATTTGGTGCCTTAATGAAAAATCTATCAAGAAAACTGCACATTTTTAAAATCTATACTCTGGAATAATCTTACTTAAAAACATGCACTCCTGAACTGCTGCTCAGTGGGTTACTTCAAGAAGCTCTTCAAGTTAAACAGACACAAGTACAAAACCAAGTAGAGTCAGCTCTCCAGAGCAGTGCACTCCACACAGCATACTTCGAGGTTCTTTGCAATATAGCAATGGAACAAAAAATAGACCACAGGATTAGCGTTAAGTCAAATGAATGTAAACAGCCACAACTACTGACTTAACCTGAATTGCATTGACCTACTTGGGCAGAAAATGTTTGTCAAGTCTGATGTAAGCTTAAGCCCTGATCTTCCTGTTTGAGCTTTCAACAGCTGTTTATACAAGATTCCAGGTATGTGCCTGCTCTCACTCTTCCTCCACCTCCCTTCACCTGAACATGCTGAACAGCAGATATGCTACTGCATTTCTCTCAAAGGAGGTACTGAAACTTACAGAATTCCACAGACACATGAGCAGAGACAAGCATATAAGCGCATGATCAAATGAATTTAACCTTGGAACTACACAAGGGCACAAATTTGGACTAACTTGCTGAGTAGAAACTGAACTTCGGTGGGTTTTTTTTTTTTTTATATTGAGACGGTCCATAGAAACTTGAGCAAAAAAAAAAGGCAACATAGAATTTTGTTAGTTGTTTTTGTGTTTGATTGTTTATTTTTCTCTCCTCTTTGAATGAGGAGACATTTCTTTCTCGGTCTGTGCTGTCTCTTGTACTTCATTTGTTCTTCTCATCTGAAATTCTACCTACCCTCTTCCACACCATACCAAGGACTGAATGATGAAAGGAGCTTTTTTCTATACATGGTTCTGTATGCCAGACCTGTTCTCAGGTATGCTGATAAAGGCTTGAAAATTCATCACCTTTTAATGCAAAGCAAAGCAAACAATCCAACATACTTCCTGGACTAAAAATTTTAATGTGCAGCTTAACCCCACATCCTGACTTAGCTCTCTTATTGCTTAAAATCTGGGCAACCAAAAAATTTTTGCAAAGCTGAGCCTCTCAGGCTTCAGGAGCAGTTTCTTCTTCAAACATAGACTTATCAATTACTATAGGCAAACTGGTGATTACCTCTCAACAGGCTGTGTGTGTTCCTTCATGACTGAATGAACACTAGCTCTGCCCTGATTCTGAGTACTGAACAGTGTACCATGAATTGCAGACTTCAAAATAATTAATATTCTCTATCCACAACAGTTCAAAACATTTCCTGTTGCTTAGCTGTAAAACAATGCACAAAATGCTCTGGTCTCTGGGGAGCCTAAGATGATTTAGTGACCTTTCGAAGTTCCATTAAAGATCTAAGCAAAGGATATCAGTTTAACCCAGTGTCTGGATATCAGTTTAACCCAGTGTCTAATATGAAGATCTCCTATCCTTCCTCTGATACCAGTGTCCATGACAGAACCTGGCAGTCCTCTTCTAGCACATTTTGTAAAGGTCTCAGCTCCTGAGAGGTGTGCCTACAGCTCTGTCTATTCCCAGGCCACAACTATTTTTAGTTTGTCCAGTATAAACTAGCCAAAGAGCTTTATCACAGACTGGCTGGGAGAAAGGGGAAAGATAAAAATCTTCTCCCAAGGGCCTAACAGATCCACAGAAAAAGGAAGTACCAGGTAATAGCAGTTTGTCCACTGCCTGAAATATCAGGTCTTCAAGAGATATGAATCAATGATGTTTCCTACATACAGATGTCTGATATGCACTGAGCCTGTCTCATGCACCTGTTTTGCATATCAGAATCTGCTGTCTGTGCATATATTTCACAAATTAGCAAGCTACTGAGTGACCAGGCTGCAAAACTTATTGCCACAACACACAGATTTGTAGAAGGATATTTAACAGAGAGTATACATTTGAAGCAGGTTCATATAAGCTATAACAGGTAAATGTTAAGAATCAGAAGAGCTGCAGAGTGACGTGTAAAAAGAACCAATTCTGATAGATCTAATTATGTTTAGCTTGAAAAGGAAAAAGGCATAAAAGTGACACGGTTATTTTTATAATTTTATAATTTTAGTAATTTTTTAACTTTTCACATTTTAATATTGTGATCACTTTACATCTAAGATACCACGACATATAAAAAACAAGTGAAATAGTCAATATTTTTAGAACAAAATTTGTTTGTCTTCATTAAAGAAGATGGCTAATAATTTAGTTTGGGTGACCAGAACATAAAAATGATGTTCCTTTACTTGGAGTAACCTTAGGAGAATAACCAGTAGCAACTGGGAGATGGGGAGGGAGAATCCTCTTTTATAATGAAGTACAAAGCAGATTTTGTACAAGAATTGAAACATATTTTCCTAACCTTTTACCATAAAAGTTATAGTTCTTAAGCAGATCAAATCACACTAACTTTGACTAGGCAAAATGTGGCTCATGACAAAATTTTCAGTATTTCAGCCAGTACTAAAGTTCAAAAACTTATTGCACATAAACATTTCAAGTTATTTAAATAATTCACTTCTAGCAGCAACAGAACAACATATGCCAATTGCCTTTAGCAAAAGAAAATAGAAACGAGGTCAAGTGTATAAATAGAAGACAGTTGCATTCCTGACACTTGAAACCTCATCTTGGAGTTATGCATTTACTTTAGTATCTTAAAAAAAAAAAGCCAAAAAACCCAGGCCCAATTAAAAAACAAAAATATCTATCAACTTTAGCAACCTCCAAATACACTAAATTTTTTTTTGTTCTAATCCTCAGAAGTATATCTAAAAGCTTCAAAATAACACACAATAATCGCAGCATAAATAATCTAAATACTGTAATATCATTATGTTTACTTTCACAGCCTGAGAATCTCAACTTTTATTTATTATGCATTCTCTTACGAGATGCTAAATAAATACAATTTAGGGAAAAAGAAATCCCAATTCTTCTTTGCTTGATTCTTAAAACAGTACAGTGTAATACAACAGTATGTTTTGAGAAGTTATTTTATTATAGTCCTGTAATTCTCAAGAGGGAAAAATGAGGAAAGCCTACTCCTGTTTCCTGCTTCTCTTCCTCAGAACCATGAAACAAAATTCTTTCACTGCTATCTTCCAGAAGCATCACACTGTAATCACCATTTTTTTTTAAATATAACTTGTGTACTAACACTTGAACACTGAGTTAGTTTTATCTTGTCAAAGAAAGGAGTGGATATCTGCCCCACTTTCTTCTTTGTAATCCCCAAATCCTGCATATTGAAAACTTTAGACTTTGGGGATCCATATCATAATTTGTCTCAGTCTCCACACATACCATAAATCCATGAACAGCACAATCTAAAACGATTTGACTTTGTCTATAAATCTCTATTACTTAAGATTTTGAATGCTTACTTTATACGAAACAGCCATCAACTTTCTTTTCATGGTTTTAACCAAAAGAAAGTGATGATTTATCAAATCTTTCAAAACATATCAAATAAGTATGAACTAAATCTCTACCAAAATTCTACCAAAAAGTCTTTAGTCATCCAGGAAAAAAAAAATCAACACTTTAGTTTACTGTGTAAAAAGTTACAGCACTAATACTGCTATCAAAGTCTGTTTCACAAAGTTTAATGCAAATATTTTATTATTCTCCCTACTTCAAGGTAATGTTTCAAAGTATTGCTTTTGTAACAGTATCACTTTACTTTATACCTTTGTGGCCAGTCAGTACTTTCTACCTTAAATTTTCCACAGGGCTTGCAAATGATTAAACAGATTATTTGCCTGCACATGTCAAAGTCAACCTTGTTGGGTTATGTGATAGAAAACCATTCTGCACACAAAGGAGCAGGGGTGCACTTACAAGTGGGAGAAACACATGTAACACATACCCTGACCCAGGCTACCATCAACTCCCTCCACACTCCCACCACCAACCTCTCTCTCCAAGGCATTTCTCAGATCCAAAGCTGTGACACTTACAGAACTACAAAAGCTACCACAGAGTGCAGGGTAAAGGGACTTGGGGATGGCACAAGTGCTCCTTGGGCGAGGAACCAGAGATGGGGAAAGGGAAGAATGACAGTGACTAGGGAAAAAAACAAGCCTGGAAAAGCCAGGGTTATGGTGACAAGAGGGATAGGTCACCTGTGAGCAGGCTGCAGGTCAGTATGTGTGTCCAGCTGTGCCCTGCCTATCCTGTCAGACTTCCAACTCCTCCAACTCTTTCTTGGCCCTTTGTTTGGTTCCCACGTGTATCTACAAGACATGGAGTCAGACCACAGGTGACAAGTGCTGGTGGGTCTGTGGTGCCAGCAAAGCAGGGCATGAGCTTCTACAGGTCTGGGTGTAATCACACGGAGTACCAAGCTGGACTGGCCAGCAAACCGGCAGAGTGGCCTTGGAACTGGGATGGGACACACTGGCCGAGTGAGGCAGCTGAGAAAGCTGGCTGCTGGAGGAACAAAGAGGGGTCCAAGGTGAGCTGCTGGAGAATGTGGTGTTTGGGACTGGCAGCTAAGCATGTGCACACGAGTAAGAAGCAATTGGGCATAAATAGACTGAAGAGCTCCAGGGTAGAGAACGCCTAAATCCAGTAAGTGGAAAGATTCATTATATACATACATATGTGTTTGCAGACATTCAGCTTGGCCATCCAGAAAGAGTAACAGAATGAGGCCATTGGTGCTGTCTGTGCTTGCATTAGTGCTGTCTCCTGTGTTGGCATGGTGGCAAATTATATACATACATGCTGAATACATGTGTTTGTTTGCTACTGAGAATACGTGCTCAGCCTCACAACTGGCAGCAACTGACAGAACAAGAGAACACAGTCTCAAGCTGCCCCAAAGGAAATAAATGTTGGATGTTAGGAAAAAGTTTTTTACCAAAAGGGTGATAAAGTACTGGAATGGTCTGCCTGGGGAGACGGTGGAATCACCATCTCTGGATGTGTTTAAAAAAGGACTGGATGTGGCACTCAGTGCCATGGCTTGGCTGAGGTGTTATTAGGGATGGGTTTGACTCTGTGATCTTGAAGGTCTCTTCCAACCTGGTGATTCTGTGTAACTCACTGGACCTGAGGCCACGGACATCTAAACTAAAAACTAGAAATACTTGAACTAAACTCCTTACAAGCCTTCTTTAAAAGCACAAACCAAAATACATAAACACATTTTAAACTTGAAAATGTTTCTGAATTACTGGTTTTCTTTGTCTTCAGGTATGAATCAAGTACTACTGTAAATGTGGCTCCAAAGTTATAATTTACTTGATGCCTTTAGTTTTGGCTTTTATGTTTTCCAGATTCCATGCTGTTTCAGGTGTAATTTTAAGCTTCATATTAAGTGTTAGTAAGTAGCAGGTAGACAAAACAAATCCCTTCCTGCCGAAAACCAAGGACAACTTTCTGGCCCAAAAGCATCAACAACAATGGACTGAAGAGAAAAACAAGAAGGATGAGACTTCACAGCCTGGAGTTGTAATTAGACCCAATTAAACCCAATATGCAAATAGGCCCAAGGGGACAGGGGGTGTGGCCGGGGGATTCGGGGAAGAAGTGTTTTTTTGGAGGAGCCGTCAGGGCTGGTTTGGAGGTCTCAGGGGTATCCTGGGGGGCCTTTTAATAAATATTTGTTTTATTCTCTAGTTCTGTCCAGTCTCTGTTTCAGGTCAGCCATCCCAAGGCAACATACTTACAGTACCAACAATGGCAGATGTCATCTGGAAGGGATTCGGAGCATTTGTGAAAACTTGGAGCATTCCAAGATATTAATTCAAACACTTCAGAGCAAGAAATGGAAGTTGAGAACCTTTTATCATTGCCTATATAGCAGCTGTGCACTTGCACAGCTCAAGATAATCATCATTCCCACAATCTTACTGCATCAGGTTTTTTGCCATCATACAAAGCACATGGTTTTCACCTGACAGAAGCGTAGTTTACAGATATAACACAAGAGGCTGCTACACTCACACAACCTGATGCAGTTATATCATGGACAACTCCAGTTTATCCAGAGCATGCCAGAACAGAGAAGTCAAATTTTACACTGACTTTTTCTGACAGCTGAATTACTTCAGAAAACATCACAGAATCTCAGGAAACTTGGCAGTAATGAGTCTTAGTCATGATGAATGCATAATTAACTGAAGCAAATAACAAGAGACTAAGGCCTATGGGATTTTATAATACTGCAGATGTCAGCTCAGCAGAAGTCAAAGAAATGCAGCAGCTAGATTTTTCTATGTCCCTCCAATTTCACTGACCTTCTGACCACAATAATGCCAAATTTAGAGCTTCTTGAAGGAAGAACACAGCAAAGCTTAACAAACTGGACTACACTAAATGGAAGGAAAACCACAGTTCATTCTCAAAAGGGTAAAGGAAACACTTTTGAAAATAAAGAGCAGGATCACGTGCACAGCAGAAAAAGAGCCAGCAAAACCCCACCCACCAGAATCCAACCAGAACTATAAGCGTAAACAAGAACTTCATAAGTCTTGGGCAAAGATTTTTCAAATAAAAATCACATCCTGTGATGGCAAACTGATGTACTAGTAGAAATACAGCACTCCTAATTACTTGATGTTATTAGTACTACAGAAATATTAACCATTTGTCAAAATTAAGCATCTCCTTTAGCAACAGCTTTGGAGTTCAGTCTTTAAGCACTGCTGACTTGTATTCATTTTAGTCATACCTTTCAAGCAAAAACCACTGTTATGACAGTATGATTAAGAGGATAGTGGCTCCCACAATCACCTCTTTTTTTTTTTTTTAATTTGATATGCAGACCATGATATAACAGCACAGTCATCCTGACTGGGTTGAGTAGTATTACTTGGCTTTTTCTTTTATATGCCAAGAAAACCACATGGCAATTCCCAAATATCTGCTAAAAACACTTGCTATAGAAAAAATATCTAAATCGTAATCACTTCTCATTTTCTGCCAACCACATGGCCCTAACTTCTCTGTCAATGTTAAAACAACCACTTTTAAGAACCAAGCCTTTCATCTGGGACAGGGATGCCACAGGCATATCAATTGCTGACTGTGATTCAAGAGTTGACTATTACTATAAACAATTCCAATTACTATCACTTCCCTTACAAAAACCACACATTGATATAAAAATCTCCTTTTGAAGAGGCAGATTTGTCTTTTTTAAAATATGAACAAATAATTAGGATGTCACGTATGAGATGATATCTTTGGAATCTAGTTCCCTTTCACTCCTGAAGACAGCTTATAACAAATTCTATTTGTTTTGCTTGAAGGATGATACCAATACATGCTTTTAATAGTTACATTCCTTTTGTGTCTACAATATTACTGCATACTGCCTTTCACTACATCTTAAACTAGTATTTTAGAACAACTCTGATTTGACTCTAATTCTTATCACTAAATCTAAAATGACACTTGTAGACATCAGCTGGAAAAAGCCAGAAACTTCTCCATGATAGATGCCTCCTGGAGGAACATTATCCAGTATTACAAAGTTGTCACTATTCATCCTGAAAATAGTTTTCAAGATTGCTTAATTTGCCATTAGAAATATGCACCTATCACTTAAGACTTTAACAAGCAAATTGCTAAAGAAAGGAAGAAATAATTATGATTACTGACAGCTTTAATAAGACTTATCTATTTAGAAATCATGAAAAGGTTTTGTAATAAAACCAGCAAGCTTCTGGTATTTGTGATGTGACTCGAGTGCTCAAACACAGACCTCTAGCGCTATTTTAGGTGTTCATGCTAACTATTGGCTACTTGGCCGGTACTACAGCAACAATTAGTGCTAAATAAAACAGAAAACTCTTCTGCCCACATCCTGTCTTTGCTTCTCTGCAAGTAAGTCAGAGGAGTTGCTCTGTGTGACTTAAGACTGCTTCGAAAGGAACAGTTGGGACTAGAAAAGCAACCAGATAAAAGACATTATTGGCCAAAAAAAGAACAGAAGACCAAACCTGGAGACACTGACTTGTAACCAGTCTGTCATCAGCAGGTTCTAAAAGCATTCAAAACAGAGATCCTGTTTACCATCTCTACACTGCCTCAGAATAGGCTGGTTGTCCATGTGTTCTTTGTGCATGTGTGTCTCTAAAACACGTCATCTCCAGTAAAGCATGCATGTCAGCACCAAGACGAGGGCTCTCTTCTGTAACTGCTCAGCTACCTCTACTTCAGATTTATCCCATCTGCTATCTTTTTTATTTTTTAATACTTCAAATAATGTAGGTCTTCAGTAAATCCTCTCATATCTAACAGCTCCAGGCTGACAACTCAGATGCCCTACAGCACCTCCAAATAAACGCCTTTTATTCAGGATTTAAAACATCTCATGTCCCTGTCAAACCACTTGATTTAAAGCCTGTTACCTATAAACTCAATTTTAAGGTTTTGTTGTCAAATTCTGAATTGTTTCCTCAAACAAGTTTTTCAACATTAATTCCAATTGTACTCTTCTACACCCTAGAAATATAGCATATCCAACTTTGTTTTGCAAACTGTATGCTGAGCCAATACTACTTTGAGAAAATAGTGAAATGCAATTCTTGAGAGGCATTCCAAACCTCACCTGTTATGTCATCTTAACAACACTCAGAGTATCTTAAACCTCCAACTGCCTGCAACTCACAGAGCTCAATACTCTGCACTTGTAAAAGCAAAATCTTTACATCCTTTCTTCACAAAACATTAACAAAACAGAGCCAGAACTCCAAAACTACCCTTCCTTAAATGCATTTTCTAAGCAGCCGGCTCGAAGTATTTTTCTGCCCCAAGACAGCACCTCTAAGAAGAGGAGTTCCACAGAAATTCCCCACTCTGGAACTTCACCATGTGAGAGAATACACCAGAATCTGTAGCCTGTGAGTTCCCACGGTGACTCCTGATGTCACACCTGTTGAATTTGTCTCTTTTTGCTTATTTTAAGTGTTCTGTAATGACTTGTAAACTAGTGTCTTTTCCTCACAATAAAGGACAATTTATACTTCTGTGCATCAATTTAAAGGACTGCTAAAATTGATTGAGAAATATGTCACATATCAACTGTAGTCACAATGTACAAGTAATAAAGACCCTACAGTCGTTCTCCAGACTCATTTCCAATCCTTTTCTTCTTTCCAAAAATAAGTTTCTTTGGACTACCATTTTTAAAGACATCTTTGCTTACAGTTTACTTTTACTTCTTACTTTCAACATTTCCAATCAGCTTCTGATCAGAAGTAGATTCAGCAAGAATCCACACACATACATTCCAACAGTATTCCAAGCTCCTTGAGGTTAACATCACTGTCGACTTTGCAACACTTTCTCTGAAACATGAAGTAGGCATGACATACCAGCACAAAAAGGACAGAAACACCACTCTGAATGTCAGCCAGCTATCTTTCCGTCCAGCAAAAAATTATATTCAGCATCCTGAGCTGCTATACGTTCTATCTGTTCTTCAAGGACCAGAAATCCAGCCCAAATTTCTTAAACAACACAGCAGCAGAAACTGCTTTAAGAGCTTGCATGAAGGAGGCCTGAAGGTTTTCATTAACATCCAATGCACACAAATAAGTCCCAAAGGAACTGGAGCACAGTAGTTATTTCCTGATGCTCTCATGTAATTATACCCATAATATTTGATGTAACTACCACACAGCAGTCCCTATAACTCCATCAGTGATGAAGCAGAACAGTCTGAACACAGTTCTGCAAAGCAGATACATTAAAAGAATTTTCCATCAAAAAAAAATTCTCACTTGTTGGTTGTACAGGATGAAGCAACTTCTGACCCTACTGGAAGATTCCTGGAGTACCTCAGGCCAGTCATTTGCAAAGCATAACTGCACATACACTCTAGCCACTTTTGCTTTGAGGAGTTTACATTCTGAACAGGTAAAATAAATGAGATTATATTAAATTATGTCTGCATTTAACAGTGCCAAGTGCTGGAGACTTAAAAGCACTTTTCTTACACAGGGAGCTAATTAATTGTCAGGTACAGAATATCCCTTTCAGTTCAGCAGGGGAGAATAACAGATCTCAGTGACACTCCTGCTGAAAATGGGAACAAAGCAGGAAATGACAAGAACAGGTACATGTAAAGACACCTGTCATCCAGAAAAAAATACTGTATTCTCTCTCCATGCACCTAAGACTGGCATGAGCATTACCATAATGCTTAATATTTCAAAATTGCTTTTAATGTATTTGTTCTGGGGAACTTTTGAAACACCTGACATAAACCATTCTGAGACACTGCATGGGGAAATTGTATTGCTTGGTTCTGGGAGGTAAAAACAAGAACCATGCACTACAATGTTTTGCAGTAGGAATTTTATGTTAATATCTTTTAAATTTGCCTTAAGATCTCTACCTGCACTGATATAATGCATAAGAAGCCTACCTTTAGCTTCAGAATACACACTTCCCATCTCAAAGCGCTTCAAGTTTACAGAAACACAGCCATGTGACTGCTCTGAAACAGTCCAGCATAGGCATGGAAAACTACAATACATGCCTGACATTGAGATCCTATTCTTAGGTCTCCTATTAGGCAGAAGCCTCTTCAAAAGGAGCTGCAGGTTGGGGCAGTCACTGACAGGCAAATAGAAGACTAAACAATGAAAACCACTAAACTGTCAAGATTATGATTATAAAAATGGCAACATTTCATAATTTATAAATAGAATACAGCAAAATTGAAACTGGCCAGTCACATATTTAAAGCAAGTCATGACACAGGTTAGATTAAGAAAATCCAGAGAGAAGGCCAATGAGAGAGGCAGGAAGATTTTTGCAAGAATTCTGGAGTGAAGATCAGCGATTATGCAGGGAAGGAACCTAACCCTGCACAGACACAGTGATAAAATTTGGCCATCCAGGACTGTTCAGTATTACATACTTTTTTTTTGTTTCTGCGATTTCATTATAGCCTCCTCACTGCAGACCTCCCAACAACATCCAATTGTATTTTCTAGCATTTCTGAGGGACACTGACTGTTGTAAAGAACATCTGGCTAAGTGTCCATCTTCAAAGCCCTCATTGTGGCTCTCTGACCTCACTCACATACTTCTAACATTCCTATCATTATTTTTGTTCATCCAAAGTCAGTTAAAATACCAATAGATCTGTCACACATTTTTCCACCTACACATCCAAAATACTTTTCAAACTTTCACAACACATCAGGCAGGAGTTCTGTAGAAGACAGCTCAATTTATCCAAGCCTGATCCCTTCCAGAGATCATCTGCCCAGAATAAGGTAATGATCCTGTTGGGGGAAAAAAAGTGTATCACTCATTACAATTCATTTGCAATTACAATTAAGATTACAAAGACATTCTCACCACACATTATTGTAATTCACTAACTCTAAGCAGTGGATGTTCTGTGTCTTGTATCTTAAAAAGCATTCTCTGTAACACAGAGGTCATATGGCCAAGAAGAACTCGGTATTTTCATTTATTTGCTGAAATGCTGACTAGCCTTATTCTGGGTATTTTTTGTCTCAATATTTGCTGCTCTTTATGAGAAGAAACCTTACCTTCTTGCTAAAGCCTGCAGTTCAACTGTGCTTGAGTTATTACTTGACAGGAGTAAAAAAAATACCCCCTAGGAGAACACTATGTTGGTACTGGCAAGTACTGCAAGGACACAAGCATTTTCCACACACTGGAGCACTTTCATAAAGAATTTGTTTTCAAACAGACACCCCTATCAGCCTTCCACCTTAGGTGCTTGTTTCCATTTGTTGTTTTTTGGGGGGAGGGGGAATTTGGGGGGGTTTGTTGTTTTTTTTATGACAGAGCTGCACAAAGCAGGCCCAGGCTGCTGACCGAGTATCAAATAAATGCCAAGATTCCTTCCCCCTCTGCCCTCCCTTCCCCTTCCTGCAACTTCAGAGCGAGCCGCTGACAACTGCCAGGCAGGGGGGAGGGCTGCGGGCGGAGGGCAGACGAGACCCGCACACGCACTGCAGAAGGTGGCCCGAGGTTTCGGGCTCAAGAGGAATCCCATTAACACCGCAGACCGCAGCTCAGCTACAGACGTGACCCCAGGACGCCTCCCCGAGCAGATAACAACAAAGAAAACAGACGGGGAGGAGGTGGCAGCCCCGGAGCCAGTTCCTGCTCCTCCCCTTACTCTTCTCCCAGCCAAAACAGAGACCACAATATAAACACAGACAAAATGTGCGTTTATGGCAAAGCTGGGGGGCACAGGCAGCCTTCTCCTTTTCCCCCGGCGGCTGCCGCCAGGAACGCTTACCGACCAACTCACCCTGGCTCGGGGGCGAAAAGCGAAGTTATCGCGTACTTCACACACTTTATTTATGTAAACAAAGTATCTTCCGTACACTGCAGCGCACCACCTTCTCCACTCCCATAATCAGAAATCCCTTCATTAGCCCACGGGTTTTTCTTCAAACAAAACAAACGTTGTCTCACGCACCCCTCAACGATGCGTCGGCCTGGAAGACGCAGCCCCTACAAGCCCCTGAGGTTGTAAAGACTCGACAGCGAAAAAACAACGTACCAAGCAAACCAAGCCCAAACAAATCCCAAAAACGCAGGCTCCCTTTTTCACTGTATTTCTTCAAAGGCAAAAAGCAAACGCACAGCCGTCATGGTGGGGAGGCAGGGCGCTGAGCCGCAGCGGGGGACAAGCGCTGCCCTCACCTTGCCTGTACCACCACCCCCCGCCTGGATCTCGAGGCTGGAACCTTCTCTCTCGTCCCCGTCCTCTCACAACTGCCCAGGCCCGCGGAAGCTACACCAACCTCCTCTCCTCCTCCCAATCCGTTTTGGGCCAGGGATTATTCACTACGCAGACGGCGCAAGGGGTGGCAAGGGTCGGGCAAAGGAGGAGGAGGAGGAAGAAGAAGGGGTTGCCAAGGGCGTACGCATAGAGCCCGTCCTGTCCCACCCCAGGGCGAGCCCTCGCCTTGTCCCGGCGGCACGAAAACAACCTCCCCCCCCATCCCCCTTCCCCCGCGCCTGCGTGCGGGGCCGCGGACAATGGGGGTCGGAGCCAGCGAAGGGCAGGGTCCGGAGGGCCGCGTTCTTCCCCTCCCCCGCCGCAACCCACCGCCCCGNGGGCGGTCGGCGCTTGCGGCGCTCGTCACCGGTCGCCCTGGGGTCGCGGGGGGCCCGTGCGCTGACTCCCCCCCCGTCGTCGTCCCGTTTCCCCGCCGCGCCGGCTGGGAAGCGCTGGCAGTCCCGTGTCCCCGGCCCTCCTGTCTCCCGTGGGCCGCCGAGAATGGACGGCAGGAGCGCGTTCTCGTGNGGGACAAGCGCTGCCCTCACCTTGCCTGTACCACCACCCCCCGCCTGGATCTCGAGGCTGGAACCTTCTCTCTCGTCCCCGTCCTCTCACAACTGCCCAGGCCCGCGGAAGCTACACCAACCTCCTCTCCTCCTCCCAACCCGTTTTGGGCCAGGGATTATTCACTACGCAGACGGCGCAAGGGGTGGCAAGGGTCGGGCAAAGGAGGAGGAGGAGGAAGAAGAAGGGGTTGCCAAGGGCGTACGCATAGAGCCCGTCCTGTCCCACCCCAGGGCGAGCCCTCGCCTTGTCCCGGCGGCACGAAAACAACCTCCCCCCCCATCCCCCTTCCCCCGCGCCTGCGTGCGGGGCCGCGGACAATGGGGGTCGGAGCCAGCGAAGGGCAGGGTCCGGAGGGCCGCGTTCTTCCCCTCCCCCGCCGCAACCCACCGCCCCGGCCGTCCGACGGGGGCTCCGCACGGCGCGGCTGGAGCGCAGTTCTGCCCATCCCCCCGCACAGTGCGGGATACTCACCCGTTCCGCAGCGGGCTCCGGACCCTGCGCTGGGCGGCTCTGGCGAGATCCGCCTAGGGGGGTGGGGAGGGGGGCGAGAGTTGCAGGCAGGAGAGCGCTCCGGCCGGCTACAGGCGGACGACGGAGCGAGCGGAGGGGAGCGGAGGACAGCGCTGGGCGGCCGCGGGTCGGGACTGTGCCGTCGGTTCGGTGGCCGGTGCCGGTGCGGGGGACGGGACAGGACGGGACGGGGGAGGCGGGGCCCGACAGCTGAGAGGATGTAAACACAGCGTCACGTGACCCCGCCCCCCGCGCGCGGGGCCGCCGGGCGAGGCGAGGGCGAGCGCTGCGCCGCTCCGCGCCCGGCCCTGATTGGCCGCTCGCCCCCGCGCCACGGCCAATGGGCGGTCGGCGCTCGCGGCGCTCGTCACCGGTCGCCCTGGGGTCGCGGGGGGCCCGTGCGCTGACTCCCCCCCCGTCGTCGTCCCGTTTCCCCGCCGCGCCGGCTGGGAAGCGCTGGCAGTCCCGTGTCCCCGGCCCTCCTGTCTCCCGTGGGTCGCCGAGAATGGACGGCAGGAGCGTGTTCTCGTGCGGAAGGGCCGAGCCGCGGGGGGAGGAGCGGCAGCGGCGGCGGCTCCGCTGGTGGGCGGCGGGGGTCACGCAGCCGCGCCGGAGGCCCGGATTTAAAAACATGCGCAAGGTGCCCCCGGTGCCTGTCCGAAATAGCTCCGCTTTCCCCGGGCCTCTGCGCCGTGTGGCGTTCTCGCCATTCTCAGGGGATGCGGTGGATCTGCAGGACCATTCCGTAGGGCGCCTCGCTAGGGGGGCTAAAAAGTTCCCCCACACCCCGAGAGAAAGGCCCTCGGGCTTTGTTGTCGAAGCTCCGAAAGGTAGTTTGAAAAACTACGGGAAGTAAGAGAGATCACGGGGAAAGCTCAGAGAAATCATTAGAAATGTCAGAAAACATCTAAAAGGGGTCTGTAAATGTGGTAAAAGGTCTAGAGGGGATGCCACATGAAGAACAGCTGAAGTCACTTGGCTTGTTCGGGCTGCGGGGAGACGTCACAGCAGTCGGCAGCTTCCATGGGAAGTGGATGGGGGCGCTTGATTTCTTTCTGATGACAAGTGAAGGGCCTGCGGGAACAGCATGAAGATGTTGTGGAGGTTTAGGTTGGATATTAGGAAAAGATTTTTCACCCTGAGGGTTGTTGAGAACTGGCACGGGCTCCTTAGGGAAGTAGTTAGGGTACTAAGTCTGACATAAGTGTTTGGAGAACACTCACAAGGCCATGGTGTGATTCTTGCTGTGGTCCTGTGCAGGGCCAGGAGCTTGACTTTGGTAATTCTTCTATAACCCTTTTGGGAATTTGGGAAAGGAAGAAGTAGAATGTGGAATGACATAGACATAAATAAGAGGAAAGTCAGGGAAGTCTGGGATCCCAGAGCAGACTTGAAGCCCAAGGTGATGAAGAGTGCTGGGTCATTCTGAGCCCTGATCTCAAGAGACGTTTCTTAGGCATTGTCTCATGTTTGATTTGGTAAGGAGGAATGATGTGGGATTTGGAGAGTCAGTGGAGGAAGTAGGCTCAGTCGGTGTTTGGGAGAATTGAGAGTTATACAGGTGTCAGGACTTGTAGCAACTTGGCTAATCTGTTTTCCTTGCAGAAAGGAATGAGAAATGCCTGAGGTCAGTATCAGAAAAGGGATGACATTCACACTTCAGGAACAGTAAGTTCATATTCCCCAAGTGATCAGGCAAAAGGTGTAGTATTTAAGGATTTTAGGCTAATGGATATAAAAACCTGAAGATGTAGAGTGGATGTTATAATAAAACTAATTTAGACAACTTGTAGGCATTTACAATGATAATTTAATCCAGAGTGTTGTAAGCACTGGGTGTTTTGTGAAATGCAGCTGAGAGGCATGAAGTTTTGAGCTTTAGCCAAAGTTTGAGCAGTGGTGGAACAGGATTTCTAACTAAAGGTCCTGAGGATTGAACAACATAAAAGTGTAGCTGGTAGGAGGCCAGGAGTGAGTATTACTCTGTTGGGGGCAGGATTAGTTAATATGTGGAGCACACAATGGTTGTAGATGGCAACAGCTGAGGTAAAGATATTTGGCAATATAAGGGGGAGAGTTTCTGTTTGGCTGGGATGTAGAAATGAGTTTCCTGTCAGCTGGACTGAGTTATTCAAATAGTGCTACAAGTTGCTACCCTATTAGTGATGTAACTGATGGCTCCTTGAATGAGAGAAATAGAAGGGAGAGTAAACACATAAATTCAATTTTTATATTGAAATATGCCTTGCATCAGGAAATAAATATATTTTGTTGGCTTTGAGTATTTTAAGTTTGTTTCTGTTAAGACTTTTTAGTCAGATGTAATAAGTGCGTATAATTCCCGGCCTATTGTACGTGTGAGGGTTTCCTGGTTTTGATTCCTTCTCTTTCCATGACATCCTAGATATTCTTGTGCCTGAGCAGTATGTAGTGATTACCTGTCAGACAAGGTGCACTTAGTCAGTATTAAGTCAGGACAGAAGTTATGGCCATGTTTTGCTAACTCAGTTTTAAGAGAATTTTTCGAATAGCTTTTTTCCCCTCTGTAAATTACCGTGCTTGGACTGATACTATTTTTTGCATTTGCAGCAAACATGGACATAAAATTAGGAAGGCCATTCTGACATCTTTTAGAGCTGAAAAGAAGCTTCAGCATTCAGGTCAAGCAGAAAATTCTACTCAAGCATTCATAGTTCTCCAAAACTGTTCTAACTCCTGTCCATCCATTGTCAAAAAAGAAGTAAGGTGTGTATTTTATGATGAAGTATGTAACTTCTGCATCTTGATGTGAAAGATATTTGAAATATCACATTATTTTAAATTTGAGATGGGCAACCTTTGTTTTCATTTGAATGTAAGTCAATAGTCTCAAAAAAGCTAAAGTATTATGTGACAGGCCCATCAAAGCTCTGTATAAGCTTGCTGAGTTGAAAACCCACATTTCCCACTTCATAACTGAATAAAGTTTAAATAATGAAACCCGCTTCTTAAATGAAGCACAGTGAGCATCCTTTCACGCTCATATAACAATGGGCTAGGCTAAAGTTCCCCCCAAAGTTCATTATTCTTTGCAAGTTTGGGGATGTTTTATTGTATCTGCAGATTTAAGCATAATTTTCTTTTTCAGTATTTTGTCCTGCTGCTTTTTTGTTTTTTTCATGATCATGCAGATGAAGTCTGAACTATGTGAAAGAATTCTTCGTTCACTGTCGTTCCAATGAATGTTCATTCTGTGCTTCTGGTGAAGGTTATAACATTCAGATGTCTAATAGATAAGTACTCAAGACTGCCATTTTTTAGATAAATATGAAATTTTCTACCAGGGTTCATTAAGGTTAAGTATTTAGACCTAACTGTTACTATAATGAACAGAAAATTGGATATACGCAGCAATTTATTAAGAAAACTCTTTCAAATAAAGATCATGTCATAAATACTGAGTAGGCATATTATTAGACATATTTAATTTCCTTATTTATAAAAAAGTTGTGCTTTAGACATATTGGCCTTCCTAACAATAGCAATAGCTTAAAAGTAGGGTGGTGCAAATTACATTCCCTGAATACAAGCCTTTTGGAATAAAGATAACAAATAACGCCTCATTTTCACTGCATATATTTTTTGCACCTCTCTAATTAATGAACACCATTTATATACAATTGCATTTAAGGTACTTTGATTTGAATCAGTTTCAACTCTATGTTCTGTTGTTGAATAAGGATTTAAAAATATTTTTAATTGCTACAGGAAACATGCAAAACAAGTATTAAGGTATTTTCTTTAGCATTTATTTTTAGGCATATATGCCATTTTCTTAAACTAATAAGGCTTAAATGTGTAAATTTTTTGGTGGGGCTTAAGCTGATACTGTTTAAAATATTTTTTATGTTTGCAATGCAATCTAATTTTAATAGTATTGTGAAAGTATAATGTTTTGTAGGATTTCTTAAGGATTGGATTATTCCTACCAAGTAAAAAACTTCTTTAATTCGTTGTTTAGCTCTGAAAAGTCAATACAAGGATAAGTATATTATAGACTTACACTTTATCTCTATTTGTAATTAGTTATTTCACACTGTGGTGTGAAACATTTGTGTGTTTACACAGCTTTTTAGAAAATATTTATAACTTACTGTCATTTTGAAGCAACTGTTTTGGGATTCTGCTTTTTTTCTCATTCATTTTACATGTAAATATTTTTTTCTCTAGTTTCCACAATTCTATTAGATTTCCTTTCCCCAGACAGATTTCAATCTGTACTTTTATTTCATCTTTAATTATCAAGCATTTTAAAATTATAGTTGATTTCCTATATCTATTTTTTATACTCTCTGGCACCTTTTATCTACTGAGCTCTTTCTTTCTCTTTTTAATGTTTCTTTTTTAATTTTTCTTTTTCTTTTATTTTTGGTATATTTTCTTTCCTGACAGACTTTGACCAGTTGGTTTTGCAGGTATAGAACAAAAAAAAAGAGGTGCTACAGAAGTAGCAGCTCCAGTTTTCAGATGTTGCCCTCTGCTCTCTACAACAGATACATGTATCTGGCAATTGGATACAGTGAGCAGGTACCTCCCGCTGTGTCACACATTCCATTGGCCTAGCTTGTTTCAGGAAGAGGGTTTGAAATGGAGAAATGATGCAGTGGCTTCCTCTGTCTTGAAGCCTTGGTCTCCCTGCATTACTTTATTATCTCAGAGAGTAAAAGTACTGTGTTATTGAAAACAACACAAGTAATGCAGAAGAAAAAGTATGAAATAACTTCTGGAAGGCAGTTTAATTTGTCCTGAGTTTTTAGCCTACCTTTCAAATTTTTAAAATGTTCTGGTTTTGCATTCTTTGCTCCCAGATGTCAGAATGTACCTTCTGTGGCTCTCATATGTATCCCAGCAGTTACCATGACGTTTCCAAAGCTCTGTGGTAAGTAATGTTCAAGTTCCCAGGAACAGAACTGGGTCATTCCCCAGACAGTGCCAAGCCCAAGCTGAGTCCCTTCAGGTTGCATGTACAGGTGAACACACCCGTAGCTAAGCTGTAATGGCCTGGTCAGAGTGTAGCCTGCAGTCCCCATGAGTGACTAGACACCAGCCTGGCAAACCATCATCCACAGGCTATTGATGTGGGCCTCTGGAACCAGCAGCTTCACTTCTTTGAGGTGTGGCCTGGCTCTGAAAGCAGTTTAGTCACATTTGTTAAATGTTGCTTTGATGGGTGAGACTTGAAAGATTTCACCTGTAAAAGTGGTAAGATCTGCATACACAGTGTATAGTGTCTCTGCATCTTTGACCTTGTTAATCACAAGTTTGGATAAACAAACCCATTATTCATTATTCTGTCTTAGATAAAAGTAGTTGTATGCTAATAAAGCTTTAGATCAGAATAATATTTCCCAAAGCTCCAGAGTTAGGTGATTGAAAAGAGTGCCTTTAAAAGGAGTAAGTCAACTTTTATTACAGGCCTTGTCTATGTGCCAGATTACTTCACTGAGTATTCCTACTGGTCTTTAAGACTTGGCACTTTTTTCTTTGAAATCTGCACATCCTTTCTCCTCTCTAGCCCTCTTCAGAGAGGCACTTTGCTATAACTTGCTAAGGCATTTTGAGTCTCTAGGGATAGAGATTTTCATTGCTGTAAATTTTGAAATGCACTTTTCACAGATACGAATTGCATTAAGAAATTGAATGATATTTTTAATGCTGTGCATCACAAGCATACTCTTCTGAATCACACAAAATAAAATGCATTGGGGTTTGAGTTACGTATATTTATTTGGGATGCCTGTAATCTTATCTGTGCAACCCACCTCCCCCACCCCATCTAAGTGGTCACAATTTTTATGAACTTTGGTTAAAGAAATGTGATACAATGGTAGCAAAAATATCTTCTTTTGATGCCCTGAGTAGGCAGGAATAGCCGGGATAATCTTCAAAAGTGATATGCCTGCATACAACTGGTTAGGAGGGTCCATGAAGCCTTTTTTCTTTGCTGTAAAATCCACTGCTAGGGTGATATTAGCACTCTCAGCCCCTCTGAAGCAGTTTTTGGGAGAGCTTCTGGAAGCAGGCAAAGCATGGTGTGGAGCTAGAAGTATCTTACTTGTCAGAACATAAGCTGAGCTAGGTTCAGATTTTAAAACATTGAAAGCACATACTAGAAAAAGAAAAATACCAAAACAATAAAACCCATATTTTAAAGATGCAAACAAGTGAATGAAATGAAGAAAGAAATTAAATGGAGTCTGTGGCTGTAGACATTGGTCTTAAGGATGCGTCTGTCATGATCAGCTGTTTGGTTTGAAAACCTTCAGATTACTCTTCCAATTTCTTGTGTATGCCTTGTGGGGTTTTTTTCTCTGTTAAGAACAAGCCTGAGGTTGTAGCAACAGAAGGGTTCCAATGACTTGTAGTCGCTGCCAAGTGCTTAACCAAATGTTGCTCGTAAATACAACAAAGTGAACACATCTAGATAATTATTGACATGCTAAAAGATCTAGTCACACATTCAAATATTAAAAAATCTTTTAGAATTTGGTACCAAGGCAAGTGTCAGGTATTTAGATTCCATTTATACTACTTTTTAGTTTTTCTGTGACCCATGATGGAAAAAGAAATGTGTTCCTTCAGTATTTCTGCTTTGAACCATTTGTAACTTGTCTGAGAGGTATATTAGGATACAAAATGAATATGTAAGAAGAAAGTGTCATATATTATCACTTCTGTCCTCCTTGTTGATTGTAAACTGCAAGCACGAGACATTCTCCATGGAAATATGTTGATTTATCTCTAGATGTAGCTGACAGTGAGTCAACAACATACTCTTTATGTCATCCTTTTCTTAAATCAATAGGGTGTTATTCTAAATTTATAATGTTATTTTTTTAGAGGGAACACAGTCCTTCAAACCAAAAAAAATTATATGTCACCATGGTTAATACTTTAAAGACAGTCTCTGAGCTTTCCTTGAATGAGTCATATTTAAAGGAAGTTGCTGTATTTATAGCAAATAAACAGCAGAAATATTATTCTGAAAACATTGAATGTTTTGACTTTATTTTTGCCTGATCTTGTTAATCAAATATGGAACAATATGTAATTTAATTTATATGAATTTAAATTTAACTCGTGGAGCCTCTCTTCTGTATTTGGGCTGACATTACCCTGTAATGTATTAGTGAATACAGTGTACACTAGTCCTGTTACTGATAGTCAGCTGGCCTACATTCCATAATTTTGGAGGCTTTTGAGATCAACTGGTTACCAGATATCTAATAATCTGCAAGTACTCTATTTCTTACATGAGACTTTTATCTTTAAGTAGGAAAGATGATGAAAGCTATCTGCTTGAAAATGTTGTAAATGTGTCAAAAATGCTTCTGGTTCCCTTTCTATCACAGCTAATATTTTTGGCAAAGTGAGAAGGTTATGTTTCTATTTTTTTTCCCCAAGAATCTCTTAATCAATAGGATTGAGTAGTTAGAGACATAAGTTTAGTCTTCTTTTTATTGTATTAAAGCATCCTTTATTAACAGACTACCAAAAATACAAGGAAAAATTTATTTTATAGATATTAAAAATATATTAATTAAATTCATTTTAAATTAAATCCTCCAGTTTAAATAATTTTTGTGAGACATGGACAAATATTACATTATATCCAATTGTAATTGGCTTACCAAAAGATTTGTGCTTAAGATGCAGCATGCAGGTTGCTCTTGAAAAGTGTTCTAACAGAACATAATCTTTTCTTTTAGCCTCCCCCAAACACCTGATGCTTAAAAAAAATTACAATTGATATTTTTTCTCCAAATTTGGCAGAGGCTTAGCACTTTTTGTTTTTGTGCTTGTTTTTGCCTTTTTGGATGATGCAGTTGGCTATTATTAAGTCTTTGATATATGTGCAGATGGCAAAGGCACTAAAAGGGAAACTTCATAACTGTGTCTGAGGAGTACATTATTTAGTAAGTTAGATGCAACTTCATTGTTAGGAGAGCTGCAAATTATCTCTAGAACGGATCTGTTCTCAACCAATTAGAGTATTTTCTTAGAGTCCCTCATCTGCAGTTGTACACCACAGGCTTAGGTATACAGTAAAAGGAATTAAATGGCCTGAATGTTCTCCCATTTAACCCCGGGCTCTGGGATCAATTTTGAGAAAGGTAAAAAATTTTGAGAAGTTAGCTAGGTAAGATACCATCACTGAAATGAATTAATTGTCTATGGCTATGGGGAACAATATGCATTTCTCTTTTTTTGGCTATGTGAGTCTCTCTGGCCATTTCTCCAGCTGTTTCCCCTAGCAGTAATGGCTAGATCTTTTCTTCCCTCAGCTTTTCTCGTACAAAGCCATATAGATTGAAGCTTTGTTGTGGGCAGTGTGAGCTTCATATAAAGTTTATTAAAGAAGCCCTCCTGCTGAGTCACAGGGTGCATAAAGGACCCCTTAGCTCTCAAAACTCCTTCTTAGAGTGGAGCCTGGATGTGGCTGGATCCAATCCTAGTCCCAGATTTGTCAACAGTTTATGTCTAAAGGATTATATATGTGTAATTGAACTTTGTCCTGCAAGATTAAGGGTGGCAAAACAGATATATTTATATAAATATATATGATTTATTATGATAACAATTAGGCAAAAAGTTCTTAATCAGAATTATTTACTCGACAGTATAGGAACTATAGCAACTATGATAGTATAGCGCATTATAAAACAATGCTGAAGCAATTATATTTAAGCACTTGTATTGAAGCTAGCAGAAACAATTATTAAGTAGAGATTGATGTTACTCACCCACACCAATGGCTGTGGGCAAATCTCTTTTACTCAGCCCGGAGAAGTAACCTTGAGGGACGTCTCCACTTACGGGAGGAACCTCCACACATTTACTCCAAGAAGGAATGTGTTAGAAGACTCTGCTGCTGAAATTCAGGACTGGGCTTTTATAGTATAGAGTGACTGATTGTCAGTCATATGTTTCCAGGCCTGTTGTGTCAGTTCAGCAGCTTTAGATAAGTTGTTGGTAGTATCACTTGTTTATTCCTTTATCTGAATACTTTACAGTTCTACCACATCTTAATCTCACTATCAGAATGCTTAATTTTGGAATTGATGAGTCAGACTGGTTTCAGCTTTATTCAACACCAAAAGCACTATGATGCCTCCTTCTTCATTTACCACTGGTCACTTTGCAAATAGCAATGGAGTTTATGGAGAGATCATAGAGCAAAAGCAAGGCAACAAGCCAGAACACCGCTGTGGGGATGGGAGGTAACACCTATAGGATAGAACAACCAGAGGCAAACTAATCTTCTCAGGCCACAGGCAGGGCTTATGAGTGGACTCCCATCATGACCATTACAGCTTCCTGTTGCAGTAGACCATGACATTGAGCTCTTTAACTGATCAAGCCCAATGGAGCTCTTAAAAGACGTAACTGGGCAGGCCAAACTTTGCAGTGAATACCTAATTACAGGGTGTAATAACCAGATGAAGATTGTACTGATTTGTCATGTTTAAGGTATGCCACGTTAAAAAGGTTCTATTAGTTTCAGCAGCCTTAGGTAGGCATTCGGTCTCTTGTAAAAATTATAGAAATAGGTTTATGATCTCTCTCATTTTTTTAATTTGGCCTATTGCATCTCTCTTCATGTGTAAGACAAGGATGAGTAAGCTTGTGTTGAGCCTTGAGCAAATGCTGAAGGCCAGTATTTTCCCTTTAGTGCATACTAAAGTAATAGTGGAAGATCTTGTTAAAGCCAGCTTGTTCTTGCATGCAACTACAGGACTGAACAATCTGTACTCCAAAAGATCTGCATGAGTGCCTAAATCTCCACCCTTTAAATCATGTGAAAGATTGTATCAGGGTGAGACACTGGAAGAAGTTGCCCAGAGAAGCTGCAGATGCGCTGAACTGTTCAGAGCCACGCTGGATGGGGCTCTGAGTAACCTGGTCTTAGTGGGAAGTGTGCCTGCCCAGGACAGGGAAGTTGGACTAAGTAATCTCTAAGTTTCCCACCAACCCAAACCATTTTGTAGTTCTATGTTTGTTTCATCTTGCTTCTTGGCAATTCTCAATTTTCTACTAACCTAAAGAAATAAGAACCCTAAATAATCAACTATTTGTCAATAAAAAACTATAAATATTCACAAGAGTTTTATTCCTTTAATTGTATTACCCAATCTAATTTTTCATACAATTACATGAAAAGAAAAAAGCTTTGAAAAAACACAGGCATGAGAGAGTGTGAAAATTACTCTGCTAAACTCTGTAGCTTCTCAAGTAAAATAACAGCCTGAAATCAATGGGGCAACACGCAAGTGTGAGGGTATACCTTACAGAGCCTTTCTTCTTGAGTGTGTGTTGAGACTTCCAGTGGCAAGAAAGTGTTCAGGTGATTCTAAGTGAGAAAAGTATAAATATTTTCTGCTAACAGTATGCTGTATATTATAATAGTGTCAGAATCTGGTCCTGGAACAATTAAAATCTCAGTACATTAAAGAAAGAGAACACAATTCTTGGTTTTAACTGCTAAGTTTGCTTCTGTATGAATTGATAGCCTGCTGCTGAAGGAGGTAAAAAAACAGTGATGATACAGACCTCATTTTCCTCCCCCAAGGTATGAACTGTATATAATTGATGTGCTTTTTTTGCATTTTCTAGCATAGAATTAGTTGGAATTTGCGCTCATGAAATGTCTTACAGTGTATAGGTAGTAATGTATTATTGCTAGAGAATGTTCACTAATTATCTCTGTTGGACTTCCTGTTTTTAAAGTCTGTATCTAGGTCATTTTTGAGTGCTTCAGTGCTTCACATAACTATTTCCTATTGAAAAAGTAGAGCACAAAGCATACTCTAGATCACTGGTAAATCTAGCAGTGGCAGGCAAGCATGTGTATTGAGATTGTGCCAGCATCAGCTTAGGTCAATGAATATTTACACTTAATTCTCACTTTGGCTTCTAAGTAGTTGTAATTGCAGAACTCTGCTGATTTGATACTTCAGTTCTCTGAAAAGAAGGTTAATGCTGTGGAATAGAAAATGAACCTCAAGAACTTCCTTTTCTGTGAAAAAGTGTAGAAAGGAACAGGCTGCCCAGAAAGGTTGTGGAGTCTCCTTCTGTGGATGTATTCAAAAGCTGTTTGGAGACAACATGCTCCAACTAAATGACCTCCAGCGGTCGGTTCCAACCTTACCTGTTCAGTGAAAATTAATGGTGCTTTTTCTTGCCGTGTTTTGTTTTACCTGAATAAAATTACTTGTATTTTTGGCATATAATAGAGAACTGAACCCACAATTTACACAAAGTTAGTAATTAAGACCTATGAATAGAATTATATCCAAATGATTTAAGTCTCTTGAGCAATAGAAGTCTTTAGGCACTACCCAGCATTTAAGTAACCACATAGGTCAAACTTGTATGACAAACAAAGTTATTTGGATCCAACTGGGTTAATGGAGATTCTTCAAATACATCTGTATTAAGGGAAAAATTCCATAGATGTATTAAAAAAATGGGTGTACAATACAATGGCAAAACAAAAGCACCCCACAGAATTCAGCTTATTTAATCTCACTCCATTTTGTTCATACACATCTTTTAACATTAAAAAACTAGATCAAGGCTGCTGCATAGCTCTTCATATCTTTTATGATAGCATTCTGCCTTCCAAAAGTTGCTAGATTCTTTAGATGAAGTGTTAGAATATAAAAGAAAAAGAAATAGTACTTTTCTGGACCTCAGCTGTGAAGAGGAAAAAGTATAAGCATCTTATTTTCTGGAATAATTCACAAGAAACAGATTTTAGAAAGCCACAATGGAAAACGCATCCTAGATATTTAAGAGTTGTTCTGAATAATTTTACAAATGTCACACTTCCTTGGATTCTAGCAGGATTATTTCTGCTCTGTTATGCCACAGAAGCAGCTTTTGACTGTTTAATCCTACTTTATTTCAGATACTTCAAAATTCCTGTGAAATTTTCTGCTTGGAACTTTTGGGTGCTTTAGACCTTGACTGTCAGAGCAGCTTCAGTTTCTTGTGTACTGTGGGTATGCTTCTGTTAAAAGTTCATTTAGCTAAATGACCCTGAGGCTTTTTTCATTGCATTTCTTTTGGTACCATCTGCACTATCACTGACATTGATAAAGTCAATATAATACCTTTCTTGATTCTGACTTTCCACCTGCAGCCAGTATCAGACAATAAGAGTAACTCATCTTTATTCTGATGTTTACAGACCCCTCATTTAATTCATTCACTGACCTCCTTCAAACATAAGAATTTACTTTGTCACGTGTTCAACAACAAAGACAAACTAAGTATATGGTTATAGCGTTTGTATGGCTATTTAAAACTAATTTAGCTGTTGCAGAAGAGTGACACCATTCATTGGAAATCAGAATTGGGGAATCAAAACACAGTTGGATACTGAGAGTCCAGACTGTAATAAATACTTGTTTTGTGACTCAGAGCTGCAGATGACTGTAATGTCTGAAGACTTTTATAGTTAGAGGAGGAAATACGCTCTTCATTTCATATAGGAGGAAAAAAAAATCCAAAAAAGACATGGAAACACATAAAGGTAAAGACCCAGCATATGAATAATGCTGCCTTTTTAATGAGTCACAATGTAAACCTTTCAGCATGCTGTGACCTACCGTAACCAGTTTCAGAAATTTCAAACTAACTTACTCAAAACCTACATTTTATCCAAAACCATAAAAACTTAAAATATCAATTTAAAATAAAATTAACTCTCATAAATTTCTTTCTTGATGGTTACTATTTAAACAACTATACATATTTTTAGGGTTATTGTGGCACACTTTTTTTCTCCAATAGTCACAGGGGTCAGTAACACCCAAAGATGGTGTTATTGCTAAGTACAATAACATCCAAAATATTTTCATTACTTCCTCTGCCTAAAAAAGACTGTAAATTCTTTGGGAACAGGGGATGTCTTTACATGGGTTTATTACTGCATTTCATATAGCTCAACTATCAGAATGTTCCCTTTTAATAGATTATTTAGCTTCTGATGTCACTGCCATAGTCACCTTTCTGCTGACAACTCTTCAGATTTTGCAAGAGTTGTTTTCAGAAGTCATTGGTTAGTGCAAAGGAAGGAGGAGTTCTGTGGCACTAATCATTGTTACTAATTTTCAGAGAGCCTTTTGATCTGATTTCTGTTTGACGGAAAATTCTCTGAAATACCGTATTTAAGTCAGCACAGTATTGAGGATATTTTATTAAAATTCTATATAGAGATTTGTGTTTAGTCAGCTTCCTACTGTTCTCTTCCCATCTGGGACATTAACACTAGAGAGCTTGATTTCTTTAGATAATTTTTAGATATTTTTTATTTGCAGTGTAATTACTAGAGCAACACTGTAGCGTTCACAGAACCCAAAAGCACCCAGACCTGAAACACTGTTACAAGATGACTGTGAAGAACCTAAACGGGTGATACAAGTTTGATATCCATTAGACAGAAGATAGGCTCTGTTTCCTCTACAAGGACTTGGCTTTGCCAATCAATTCATGTAAATACCTTTACCCATAAAGGAAATAAGGGACTATGGTATTCTTTATTTCTGCTCTCTCTTGTTATATTAAATACTGAAATACTTTAATGGAAGTTGAAGGATAATTTTTAATACAATTAAATAACAGTGAAGTAATGATACTTTTCATTCCCATAGCTTTGAAATGTAAAGATAATTATTTTCTCAGTTCTCTGTAGAATAGGCATGTATCATTAGCCTTCAAGTAGAGTGAATTACAACAAGGTTAAACAAATTCTTCGGAACTAGAAAAAGTAAGGAAAACCAAGAATAGCACTCTAATTTCTTGTCATCTTGTTCTGTTCTGTTTTCACAAGATCAGCCTTTATTAAGTTGTCATCTGAAGCACCTTTAACAGGTTATACCCATGAAGAATTTAAATTAGAGGCTTCAAAAGTTTATTTAGGAAATTAACTACCAAGACAAGAGATATAAAAAGCATTGCACTGATGATGAGTTTTGTCAAGTATACACAATATAAAGTCCCTGTCATGCTGCTTGCTTGGATGCAAATTTCTTGTAGGTTTTCTTTTCATGGCTTACCAAAACAAAATCCAAAATGTCATTATATAGGAGCAACACTTAGGTTGTAGTACTTCTAGGTTCCCTTAAGCAGAACAAGTTTCCTGCTGTTGTAGGGAACCAAAAATGCTGGTGATGTCCTCTGGTAGCTTTTGCACTCCAAGCCTTACATTTTTCTCAAGACAAAGGAGAGTGATCTCTGATTTATGGCATGCAGGGACAGAGCTCTTGGCTTTTCTTTGGCCCCTCGTGTCTGATTATGTATGGGGAATTGGGCAAAACAGGGATACCCAGCATTCATGGTTTTTATTCTTTGATAGATTTTACAAGATTTTGTAGACTTAAGGGTGAAATTGCTAGAAGCAAAACAGTCTTCTGGCAGAGTATGATAGATAGCCAGTCTAGGCAGCTTTACAAGAAAAATAAGTCTTACAGTGTTTTGGTTGGTTGATTGGGGTTTTTTTTCTACAAGTAAAAAAATCCAACCAAACAAAAAGCAGCTTTAATGTTAAGCTGTATAGCCAGTATACCAAATAGGGTTCCTGAAGTGAGTTAAAAACGACAATCCTGACATTTCTATCTAGATTTTTCTTTAGGGAGATCACATTTGAATGAGTTCAAAAGCTCATGTTTTCATGAATTTTGCAATTTTCTTCTACAGCAAAATTTAGCTGTTTTCACCAGGCATCACTGCAAGTTGCCAGGAAAGTGTCAGAATTCTTCTCAGTAAATCAGTTTCTACAAATTTGTCCCAGGTAGAAAAAACATATGCAAAGAAAATGAGTCTTATGACTAAAGGAAAAAAAAGTAATAAATCTAGTGATGGGAAGGAAAAATAGTGTTCTTGCTAAAGGCTATGTAATCTCTGTACATTTTTAAAGACTATTATTTATATCCTTGTAGGAAGCTCTCCTGTTTACTGATCTAATCATTGGTAAGAAAAAATGCTTTATGGCCTTCAAAATATTTCTATGGTAGATGAGGATAAAAAGGTTGCTACACCCTATGAAAGATAATTTCTTCTGTAATAAAATGTTTTTCTCCCATATTCTTACTGCCTATTTTTAATCTTGTAGGTTGGCAAGCTCTCTAGTTTGTGCTCAGATAAGTCTGTCCAGTTGCACCTTGAACCCTGAAAACAATCATACAACATCAGTTCTTCCTTCAAGCCCCAAATGCCACTTGTGAGACACACACTGCCAGAGTGGAACCTACCTTCCCATGGTGGAAGGAAGTGTCAGAGCTGCCTCCCTACTTAGCTTCATTCCTACATTGGCTTCCCAAAGTGGCAACACTAAAGAATAAGTGTTTTCAAGGTAAGACTTGAAAATAAAATCTTTTTTTAACTTATTTTTGCATAAGAGACTGTGTCACGATAGTTCAATTTTAAGACTGTAAACAAGTAGTGCTGTTCTGGCAGTGGCTCCAGATAAATTAGAGTTTTGTTACCAAACTGTACATCTTACTTGCCTGGAGGTCTTAACACTCTGCTGTTAGAATCCTTGGCACTGGAAGGAGAGGAATGCCTGGTACTTCAGTAAACATGTAGACTGTGCTCTCCAAGATTTAGTCTGAGGTTCAAAGCAAATGCTGCATTCTTAGTCAATAAAAGAATTGTGATGTTTCATTTTCATCTCTCTCTTTGTTGAGTAAGGCACTCTTGCAAGGATTCTTATTTAATGTCTTAGAGTGACTTTATGATGGTTGTATTGGTTTATATTCCTAAACCAAGACATTTAGGAATGAGATGTTTTAAGAGATTTAGGATAAATCTTGGTACAGACAAAGAAGAAAAGAATTACAATGTTAGACATTGCTTGGAAAGCATGCATTCTATAAGGACACAATTTATAAAAGAAAAAATGGCACTTTCTGTTGGGATTTATTATATCTACATCTAGCATAACAGAGCTGAGTCCATAGTGTGTTGCAAAACCTCTGCTGCTGGGCTGTCTTCTGTTACAACTGATATTGGGGTTTTCTGCAAACTTAGGCAGTAATCTTTCCATTTTCCATTAATGCACAAGCCCACACTCAGAGCATGCAGTTTTAGAGCTAATCAGGCTTGTTGTCCAGGGCCTTACTGAAGGTCACTCAGTATCTGTGTATGTAAGGCACACTAAAATATGTTACAGAATGAGAAGAAATATGTAGACATTGCTGTTCATTTAGAAAAGAATTGTGTCTGCAAGCATAATGCCATTAGTTTTCTTTCTGAGATGTTTTCTAAATAGAGAAATGTCAAAAGGCAAAACCCTGAGGGAACCATTGTGCACTGATTTCTTTTATATTTAAAGACAGTGTTCAGGAGAAGCACTACACTTGTTAAAAGGGTAGGTGTTTAAAATCTGAAGTGAAAAATGGAAGGCATTCTGTAAAAGACTTGAAAACAAATTCATCACTTCACACATTAGGCTATCTAGAGATGAAATTTTAGCACAGTGTTTGAGGATAAATGGCATGTCTTTGATCAAAGTTTTTGGAATTAGCTGAATATTAAATATGTAAATATACTCGCCTCTAACAGGTATGTAATTGGCAAGAATGATCAAAGTATCTTTTCAAATCTCTAGATGGATACTAAGTATGTATTTTCCCTTGTTCAGAATTTTGCTTTTTTTTTTTTCTTCTTTTTACAAGAGCCTCTTCATCTGCTCTTCTTCAGGAAAAGAATCATACTGACAAAGAAGACTTCTTCTGAAAAGCTTAAAGAGGAGCATTTGCTATGACATATTGATCCTTTGAAAGCAGCTGATAGTGGCAAAGCTGATTCCATCACTTACTTAGAAGTCTGACAACCCTGCAAACAGGCTGGCCAAACTACATTAATCTGGTTTTACATTGCTTACATTCCTATGCTAGCAGCTGTTATCATAGTATTAGCCTTCTGTAGTCCTCATGTAACCTCTTGAAACTTATCTGGGCTCCATGCTCTGAGATTACCTGCCAAATACTTAAAAAAAGAATCATCATCACCTCTCTTTCTTTTCATTTTCCACCTGGGGAAAAAAATAGCTTGATTAGTTTGGGTGATGATAGGAAGCTGGAGGAAATCCAATCATGATTTTTCAATCTGAAGGGTTTATTTCCTTTCATTTCATTCATTTCCATTCAGCTGAAGGTAATGAGGTTATGCTGGTCTGATTTCAAAGGGCACAGTTTTGAAATGATGGGTTTTGCTTAGGTATATCATAGCTTTAAATTAGTGATTTTGATGAAGTTGCATAAACTAGAGTATAATGCAGTTTCTTTCACCCCCACCCCCAGCTCCCCCCAGAGATATGGTGGCTCAGCAGTGAAGACACACAGTGGTTTGTTGCTTTTTTTTCCCCCTCTCCCTACTAAAGCATACAAGAACAGATCTGCTGAGTAGGAAGTGCTATTTTTACATAATCACTTTTCAAACCAGAGCCTCACTGTAGACATTTTGAAGACACCAAACTAAGCATTCTAGCAGTCACTTCTCCAGCTGCAAAACTGCACTTAAGAAGCTGTATTGTAGGTCATTTAATAATTTAGTAGTCTCCTCTTTATCTCTTCTGCTGTCAACTAGCTGAAGTATTTCCCAATAAGTGTTCTTCACATTTCTGGGGTTAACCATCCGTACATTCCTTGCTTACATACAAACAGTTTACGATTTCCAGAATTTTTTTTTTTTAAATCAAGGTATCTAAAAAATTATGTCAATGTGGTTATTTTGTTTTGAAAATTCTTTTTGATTTACTGGGATTCATTGCTATAACATCTGAGCATCTAATTTATTTTCATAATCAGCCCTTTGAGACAGAGAAATGTTATTGTTATCCTCATCCTTCAGATGAGAAATGTTTTGTTCAAAGCTGTCCAGGGCCTGCATAAAAGAGAAGGGAGATAAAACCATTCTTCATATTTCAATCTGAATTGTTCAAATGCTAATGAAATAGCAAACATGATTAAAGTGCTTGTTTATAAGTTGTTGCAGAGGCATCTCTTCCTTGACCATGTGACTTCCATCTTCTTGCTCTTTTCTTGACTCCCCTCAGCTGCTGCCACTGACCTGCACTTTTTATCCTTTGCACCAGTGATAGGGGATACACAACTTCCTCCTTTAGATTGAGGTTAAATTTCTCTTTTTTCCATGCTTTTCTATAAGCTGGGATGACTCCTAGCAACTCCCTTCTATCAATTGTTTTCAAAAAAAAAACCAAAAACAAAACAAAACAAAAACCCCAAAACTGTTACATGAAAGACAAACAAAGCCACCCCAAAGATGCTCAGAAATCATAGATCCAATAAGCATGCAGTAACCATAACAATTCAAAACATTTGTTGAAAACCAGCCTTTTGGCTAGATAGCATAACTTTTCAGTTAGTTAATTACTTGTTAAGATATGGATGCATCTATCATCTATCTTTATAATTTCTGCAGAAGTTTTTACTTAAGAACGTCTGTCTGGCTCACTTGGGGCAAATTAACCTCTTTGCATCCCAGGTGGGTTACCCTGTGCTTGTGATAAACAGCTGGCATTAAAACAAATGTGTCAGCAAAAGTAGTAAGAAATATTAGGTGTTTTGAAAGTTTTCTGTCTCCTATTCCTTCCAACATGAAGCAGAAGAGGGTTTTTTTTTAATTCCTGAGAGCAGTCTCCTTGTCTTGGATAGCTCAAATTTCAGAGCACCTGTGTAAGTTTTTATAGCACCATAGCAGGGGACTGCAGGGCCATAACCAGAATAGGCTTTGAGCCAAGTTCTAGTTCAATGACTTACGGGCTTTGTGGTTAGAAATCAGTGTGCTTAAACTCCAAGCACTTTTTATTTGTGTTAGAGACTTTCATAACTCAAATACTGTCCTTATTAACCTTAGAGTCTGAATTAATACTGCCCCATAGTTTCCAGTTCATATAAATTGTGCCTATCAGAGCATCTACTTTTCAGACAAAGCCTTTGCTTCCTAGCACAGTCCTTCCTGTTCATAGAGCAGCCTAGATGTTGCTGAAAGTTGAGATCATTTTAGTCTTAGCTGGACAAGGACTTCTCTCATCTGTGACCAACAAGATGTTTTGCTGACTTCTGAAACAACCAGAAGGAAAATGTACAGAAAATGTCTGTGAGTCATTCTGTACATGCCTCTGGGCATTAATCCTTCTCCTGGAAGGGCATTTTTCCTCTGATCCACTGAAGCAGAATGAAATAATATTTTAATTTTAGGACTGGACATCCATGTAAACATTGTACTTTCAAATCATAGAATTCTGCTATTATTATAAGCTAGTAATTAGCTGTGCCAGTATTCAAGTAAGGAAGTGAACTCACACTGGATGAACAGGCAAGTGAGTATAGCAGCCTATGCTATAATATCACATTTTCAAAGTGATATTCTGAAAATCACTTTGAAAATGACCCAATGGGCCTCTGCTATCCAAGGAATAGATTTAAGTCACTGTACAGCCTTACCTTGTAAACACACAAACAATTACTACGTTATGTTTACATTCTGACATCTGAAGTTAGATACTTATCTACAAACCTGAAAATCTGTATGCTTTGTATAATGTGAAGATCATTGGCTGCTATATTCTTTACATCCTTGTGTAAAAATAAATTTTGTGCTGAAGAAAATACTTTCCAATCTTACTATTTGATTACCTACCCCCATTTTAGATTTTTTTTCTCACATAACATATTTTAATCAATGACCTTAATGATAATTCAGTTTTTTTGTAAAAAAACCTTTCCCATAACATAATTTATTCAATAATATTTCATTTTACCACATTTCAGAAATATAAATTATTCCAAACTTTGTGAAATAGGTGGAATTTAAAAAAAAAAAGATTGTTTTCTCCATTTCTTTCTTTTTTTTTTAAGAACATTCTAGAAAATTGCTATTATGCTACACTGAAGAATTGGCTATTAGAGTATCTGGTAACATCACATAAATCATATACTTATGCATTGATGTGTTAGTATGTGAATTCTCCTGTTGAATTGCTTTCCTTGAAGACCCTATTTCTACCTGAAGAACAGAAATGCAATAATGTTACAAAGTAGCAAGACATTGCTTGGTAAAAAAAGAGTTTGTGAGATAACTCAGTTTTAAATCTTTCTATGGACAATAAAGTTGTTTTCATGTGTGAAGCTAAGGGATCATTACAAGTGCTGCTTAAATTATCAGACTTAGAAAAAAAAATGCAAACATTAAGCCAATTGCAATGAAAAGCTGCACAGAAGTATGAGAAATGCTGTTTTCTTTGGATTTTCCTCAGTCATTTTCTTTCAGGTTTTGTGACAGCATTCATTTTGCTTGATTTATAGAAAATTGGAATTGATAGGTATCAATTTAGGAGCTACATGTTAAGTTCTTTGAGATGGAAAAAATGTTCAGAATCATTACACAAGATTGCAGACTTGTAAAATGAAAGCATATTTTTGTAATAAAAATTTTAAAGGACAAATGTACTTCCAGCTGCGCCATATTTCTGTAACTCATAATATGCAAAAAGCTGGCATCATCAGCTGATGGAATTCAGTATTACTTGACACTAGTAAGGCAAAATCCACATAAATGCACGGTTCACTAGCTAGAAAACGTCTGCATTGTGTTAGCTAAACATTAGAAGAAACAAAACCTATAACTATGCAATTAATATCTGAAAAATCAACATGCTATTGAGTTTTTCCTCATATTAATTTTTTGTGAAGGGATAATATATCTTCAGTTCTAATAGTTTAGTTTCCATCTTTGTTTACAAGTGAGAACTAATTAATTAATTAATTTTGCTAGTAAAGGAACTACTGGAATGAAAGAGCAGTTCAGAAATACCTGATAGATGCTACACTTGGAATAGTTCCGTTTATAGTAGGCTGTTGATTAGTAATATGAAATGTCCAATATCCTAAGGAGATGAGAAGAATTATTTTCCCTTTCTTTCGAATTGTTTACCGATCTGCATTTTTTATTGAGGCATGGAATGCCCTCTGGTGGCGCACAAGCCTTATGGCAAGTTAAAGTACTGTAAAAATTGGAATTAAGAGTGGAGTGTGCAGCCTCTCTTCTGCTCTGATTTTTAGCTCAGTGACAGAGCTTTTCCAGGGATGTGCAGCTGTGATAACTTTTGGGCAAATGGCTGAGGTTAGTAGTGACTCTTTATTCAGAGCTGCCTCAAAGAGCTACAAAGCTCCTGCTGTGAGCAACTGGCACTGTCCTCGGAAGAGGAGAGAATCCTGCCAGTGCTGAAGCAGAGCTAAAGTGAGATTGTACTCTGAATTGCTCTGCCATAGGACTAGAAATAAAGCATGTATCTTACTCTGAATTTAGTCCTGTGTATCTTTATTGCACACGGAGGACTATATAGCAAAGAAAGAATTTATCTTGGTAGTATGCACAGGGACCTGTCTTTAGCATTTTTTCAAAGTTCATCTCAACCTGGAGCACAGAAATTGAACAGTTCTGTTGCTGCCAGAGTTAAGAAATTTTAAATATTATTTTCTAAATCTTATCAATGCTTTATACACTGATACACTTTCTTAAAACCACCTGTTGTGAGTCTATATCAGTCTTTTTTTAGCACAGTTATTGGAATCAGATGGTGTAAATAGTTCTTTACCCCAACAGGTAAGCACATGGGAAGAAGAGTAATCTAGTTTGTGCTTTTGTGAAGATTTCCAATTTTTTAGGAGATGAAAAGATGATTGAAAAGATGATGAATAGAGAATGGATACAGGCAATCCCTTCCCCTAACCTTCCCCCCCCCTCCAATCCTTTCTACTTGATACTGTTTTTCTTTGAAAAACTCTAAGTAGAAAGAGTAATGGAAAAAGCTAAAAAAAATATATTGAGTGGTAACTGGAAGTGGACTTCAAGCTGCAAAGTAAAGCTGCTATCTCTGGCTGTTTTATTCCTTCAGTGTTCCAAAAGCAGTAGGTTTTTTGCTCTATCTGTGAAAAAGATAACAGAGATATACATGCTAGAAAAGTAATTTTGTTAAATAAGGAATTTTTATATAGTTTCATAAATACTGGCTTTCTAGTGGAGAAATCACTTTCCTATGGCAAAGACCATCAACTTTCAAAGTTTTTAACCTTTACACCCAAGGCAAAACACCAAGTAGTAGCAAGACTTAGAAAGAGGAGGAAAAGAGCCCCAACATTTATAACTTACATGATTCCAGCAGGAAGGAAAAAAGCATGGATGTATGAATTTTGAAAAATTCAGGCATTCTGTTTTGTTCCACTCCAGCTATGTTTAAATACTACTGCTGCTGAAAGGTGTTGAGATTATTCAACATAAACTGATCTAGACATTAAAGAAATTTTTGCCTTTTTGGTTAGATTGCTAGTGACAGTGTTGTGGGTTGCAAAGGGCTGATTGTGAAATCAGGCGAACAACAATAATTCAGAAAGTTCATTTTAACATGACAGAGCTGACTGGAGGCTCATTATAAATACCAGCTGCATATAAAGAAAGGCAGAAGGGAATTGACTGCAGTGTTTTTATTTCTGGAGGTGACAGACACACACACACGCAAAGTGAAAATAAACAATGAATAAATAAAACCAACTTTGCTTTGTTAAAGGTCAAGCTTGTTTCACTCGCAATTTTGATTTAAACTTGTTTTAAAACCCCACAATATTCAGTTTACTTAAACTTTTACATCCCTTTGACTGAATACCATTCCATGTATTCAAAGAACAATCTTATTTTAGATCACGACTGTTCTGTTATTGTGAGTACCCTGCTCATGTCTTTTAAGATCTCTCAAAGAAATTCCTGTGAAAGCCCTGTTTTGTCATTTAACCTGAGATATGTCAACTGGCTGAGAAAAATATGGTCCATTTTTAAGTGCCTGACTGTACTTCAATTTTTAAAAGCCTTAAAGTAGCTGTCTGCCAGAGCAGTAAGTGTAGATAGCTTTCCCCTTACAGCACATCTTCAGGAATTTTAGGGGAGGCACAGTTTCAGTCTGACTGCTCTAAGCTGAATAAAAGCAGCATAGCCCACAAGATGAAGACAGAACACAGTGTACAATTCCAGAGCCAACACAAATAAGTTTTTACCGCATGATATCTATGCATGGCACCTGAATAGTTATTGTTCTTCCTCGATGGTGGTACAGTAACATTGGATGATGCTTTTTTCCTCCTGAAGAAGATTTTGTAAATGTATAATCATCAAGTAAAAAATGTTCTGAATGATCCATCTAGCACATTCCTAATCCATTATATCTGCTTATTTGTGGCGATAAAGACAGGAGGATCTAGAACTTTCTACCTGGAAAGTGTAAAACATGTCAAGAGATGTATTTGAAGGTGTTCACTATTACCTCCGTGGGCATGAAGCCCCAGAAATCAAAGATATGCCTTCCAGAGTTACATGGATGCCATTTGGTATGTCAATTCGAACAGAATCTGAAAACTCTGGAAGCTACTAGGATAGCAGAACAGTGACAGATTGGTGGTATGGTAAATCCCTTAGTCAAAGGTGATCCTAATAAGCCCTGAAGAGACTACTCATAAAAGGTTAGGGGAAACAGAAACTCATGGCACACAATAAAATTCAAATGAGTAATAGTCATGTGGATTCTATTTTGTGCCTTGCCAGCTTCTCAGGTTTGGAGTAGAGCATTTATTTTTTGAAAAAGCTCGTTGCATTTATAGGGCATTCTGTCCCTGGATAATTTTACTGAAAACAGGTATGCAGTTAAGTCTGCAATTTCTCAGACAGTACTGTATTGATTACCTTTCACCTAACATTGTATGCTCCTTAAAGATCAGATCGCCTTGAGTACATTAAGGAGTAAACTAGCTTTTAATTGAGTGCTTTTTTATTATACTAGATAGTTTGGATTAGTGGCACAGCAGTGTGCAGAGTGTGTTTACAGCTTCCTTTATTACTGTGCTTCCATAATAACTAGAGGAAGGGAAGCTGAGGCCTTAAAAAAAAAGTTAATCCGTATAGATAGCTATTCACCCTACAGAGAACTTCATTGACTAAAATATGATTAAGTTGATGGAGTGAGGTCAGACACTACTATAACAATAGATACTTGTTTAAAACAAAGCAGTGTGCAAATCAAATCTGTGAAACAAAGAGAAACAAGGTGCAAATTTCTCTGGACAAGACCAAAGTACAACATGAAATGAGAACTACAGGTGAATGAAAAAAAAAAAGGGGGAAATGCCTACAAATAAAAATCAGATTTATCTTAAAACATATTAATGTCAACCAGGCCAAAAGTTATATGATAGGAGATAAAGAACTATATATGGTGCTCTGTATGGTGAATTGTACTCTAAGCACAAAATCTGAAATGTAGAAAGACAATATTCATGTCAACAATTGATTCTTTTCATTGGTACCCAAGTCCTACCCTTTGCCCCAGCTATGTTTGTTTTCTCCATCTAGTTTTTCTGGCCTATCTCATTTCATATTCTGTGGGAAGCAATGACCTCTGCTTGCAGTTCATCCCAAGAGGAGAGAAGACACAAGAATTGCCAATACCTTAATCAAGTTATTGATCTGCAAGTGATCTGCAAGGGGATATGTTTTGGCCAGGGTTAAACTTGCAGTTTATGCAGCATCCTCAGACCAGTGCTATATACATGTGACACTTTTTCTACCCAGGAGTTCAATAAAGGTGCTATAAGGGTTCTTCCCAGTCTGTCTTTCAGGGCTGATGTTTCTCCTTCAGCCACTAACTGTACTAGGTCCCAGCAGGTGACAGGATTGAGGAGGAAGATGAATCATTTGGATTCTGCTGCCATGGACTGACTTATCCCTGACTTATCTGTGAAACAACTGATGTGTCCTCCCAAAGACACAGCCAGCAGCCCCCACTCCAGGGTGCTTCCTAACATGAGGCCTCTGCCTCCTCCACCTCCTGTGAGCATCAGCTTTGTCAGTGTGCAGTCCAGCTCTCCCCCAGCTGATTATTGGTAAAATGACTGAGGATGCATTAATCCCCAGAAAATTTGCTTATGTGATTCATCATATTGCAAATTATTTTTAGTCTCTCTTAGTTGCTTCTGGGCAGACCAATCACAAAAGCAGAACTGCAAAAGTTACTGTTCCCCTTGTGCTTCTTTATTGTTTCTCATCTGCTTGTCTCTGTGTAAACAGCACATGCTGATGAACATATGGCTCAGGCAGAGTGAGACTAAAAGGTGGGAGAACACCCTAGCAGAGCAAAGTGCTTCCTACTCTCCAATCATCGTAGAATCATGGAATGGTTTGTGTTAGATCATCTGCTTAAAGATCTGTAAAGATCATCTGCTTCCAACCCTCCTGCCACCTTCCAGTAGACTAGTTTGCTCACAGCCCTGTCCAGCCCAGTCCTGAACACTTTCAGAGATGGGGCATCAACAGCTTCTCTGGGCAACTTGTTCTAGTGCCTCACTGCCCTCACAGTAGAGAATTTCTTCCTGATATCTCACCTAAACCTACTTTCAGTTTAAAGCTGTTGTCCCTTCTCCTGTTATTCCATTGTCCTTGTAAGAAGTCTCTCTCCAGTTTTCTTGCATAGCCCCTCTAGGTACTAAAAGGCCACAACCATCTCTCTGGATCTTATTGAGCCTCAGAACAAAATTTCTAACTAATTTACCAACAGTCAGCAAACCTTTTATTTCAAATTATCTACTTTTGTTTGTTTGTTTGTTTTGTTAGAAAGGAAAAGTTAAAAATTAGTACAGCTAATAGACTAAGACTCCTACCTGGCAGCATTTTTTACTGTATGCACAGGCTGGCTGACTGGCACAGAAATTCCATTTTGGTATCCTATGTCCTGTACATATTGCCCCTGGTACCCCAGCAGTCCCAACGGTTCTGTCTTGTATTGGCTTGGAAGTTGTGCCCTGACACCCCTCTGCTCCAGTCACGCTATGTGCAAGGCATCAGTGAACACCCATACTGGCACCCTGACAAAAATACAAAACTCACACTGATATTTTTTCAGCCAGATCAGCAGGCTAGAGATATTAGCTACATTACAAGACCACTAGGTGGCAATTTAGTAGCCCTGTTTTAGATGTTTGGTATATTTGATTTCTTTGTTGCTTTAGATACAAACTTGATGAATGGCAAATTGAACAGCATTCTGGAAAACCTGTACTGGTTGTTCCTGCCAAATATATCAAAGTCTTTCTGCTTATCACACCTCTCCCAGAGATTAATTAAATTCAGTGAATGCCTCTGAGCACTCAGTGAACACCTCCGGCCAGGTGGCAGGAAAGGTAATTGATTATCAAGAAAAAATAAGAGTCCTTCTAGCTCTTTAATAAATACTTGGTGTTGCAGGCTGTATAGAAGTCTCAGCTGTATATGCCATGAGGACAGGGACCCTGTCCACACCTATAGGACCATGACATAACTATCTGCATACACTGAAGGTGAATTTCTGTGGCAGCACACCAGAGGTAACAGGAGAGCAACTGTGGCCTTTGTCTGTATTTGTCAAATGTGTTTGCAGTGACCCCACAGATCTGGGAGATTTAAGACTGGTATCTAAACAAGAGAGGAGGTGAACAACTCAAGTATATGTGTATGTGAGTTCGTACAGTTACTTTCATTGCAAATGCTATATGATTGTTAGAAATTGATGTGATACCACAAGATATATACCAAAACACATACAAAAGCTACATACAAGAGAAATGTTTTGATTGCATACCTCTTCACCTTTGGGATAATGTGTTTTGGGGTTTTTTTGTCCCTTGTTCAGTGTTCAGACTCTTTATGAAATTTACTTAGCAGTGAAGTGATGCTGAAATAACTGATCCCAGAACTTTTGTGAACACTATTTATAGTAGCGCCCACGGTTTATGATTCAATAAGAAGCCTTACAAAGTATTTTTTCCCAGTGATCTCAAGTGACACATACTAAAAGTGGTGAGTTTTTGATGCACTGACATTTGTTCCTAGGGGAAAAAAAAAAGAGCAATAGCATATTGTAAAATTTCAGCCTTCAGATGCTAAAAATAGGAGGAAATGGAAGAAAAGAATTGCTTGAAGTCAGAAACCAACACAACAATATGTAATGCTTCTGTAGCTTCAAAGCAGGCTGACTCAGAAGCTAATGTTTTGGTGGAAAAGGTCAAGAAGAAAATGGTTTATGATTCTCAGTGATCTTTATATTAAGTGACTCTTAGGTTTCCAATTACCAAGCTGCTACCTGATGAAAAAGAATTCAACCAGTCTGTTCCTATCAGAAAATATTTCGAATGAGTGTAGCTTAAAGTTGCAGGGTGTGGGGAGGGGGGACAGAAGCAACAACATGGATGAAATGTAAAGGAAGCCAGACAAAAAATAGATCAAAGCATACTCCCAGATAACACAGTCAGAAGAACCAAATTGATTCATAACTGCATTATTAACAGGAAGATTGATATCAATTTAGAATTTCTTTTTTTCTGTGTTTCATTTCAACTGTTGTTTTCATTTGTAAAGGGTCTGAGAAAGGGATTCTCACTTAAGGTGGGAATATCTTAGCATTAAAGAGAGTCAGCTGAAATGGGGGCAGGGTGAGGAAGAGAAGGTAGCTGTTTCCAAACCAACTAGGAGAAAGGAAAACTTACTTCTTCTTTCATGTACAGCTTGGAAACTGCACTAATTTTTATCAATAATGATTATGAAGTGAAAAATAGGGAAAAAAATCCCAGGATTTATTGGAGTAAGAGGGTTTGAGGACCTCATCAATATATAAATACCTGAAAGGAGGGTGACAAGAGAATGGAGCCAGGCTCTTCTCAGTGGTACCATGCAATAGGACAAGAGACACTGGGCAGAAACTGATCCTCAGAAATTTCTACCTGAATATGAGGAAGAATTTTACTGTGAGAGTGACCATTCAATGAAACAGATTGTCCAGAGAGGTTGTGGAGTCTCTCTCACCAGACATATGCAAGAACCATCTGCACACAATCCTGTGCCACATGCTCTAGAATGAGCCTGCTTGAGCAGGGAGGTTGGACCTGATGACCCACTGTGGTCCCTTTCAACCTGACCCATTCTTTGATTCTGAGAATACATTAGAAACTGAAGAACCCCAGCAGTGGGGTTTTTTCGNGAGAATACATTAGAAACTGAAGAAGATCTTAGATTTCCCCAGCAGTGGGGTTTTATCAGATTGCTCAAGACTTTAAAAGTTGTAAGAGTGGTGCTGTTGCTTTTCATGCAGTGACTGATAAACAGCGGCTGGTTTAATGTGTGCTCCCAGCCCTCGGCCTGTGTTGCCTGCTGGAAATCCCAGTGTCATCAGCTGAAGGAGGGAGTTTACCAAAAGGTAATGAAGTACAAGAACATGCTGTGATATGTTTGATGTTTTGATGTTGGCTTTTTTCTACCAGGATTCTTTCCCTATGCTTCACCTGTGGGTGTTGGATCGCTTTACAGATCGCGTCCTGCCCCTCCCACCTTCATCCCCATCCCTCATCTCCCACAGGGCTTCTTACAGCCTAGTGAGGAGGCAGCTGCACTAAGGATCATCCTGTGAGGAAAGGCTGAGAGGTTTGGGGTTCTTCAGCCTGGGGAAGAGAAAGCTCTGGCAGACCTTTGAGCAGCCTTCCAGTGCCTGCAGAGGGCCTGCAAGAGATCTAGAGGGACTTTTCACAAGGTCTGGTAGTGATAAGAGAAGGGGAAATGCCTTTAAACTGCAAGAGAGCAGGTTTAGGTAAGGTATCTGGAAGAAAATCTGTATTGTGAGGAGTTCTTCAGCCTGGGACAGGTTGACACTGGAACAGGTTGCCCAGCTTCTCCCAAAGAGCTGTGGATGCCCCATCCCTGGAAATGTTCAAGGCCAGGTTGGATGGGGCTCTGAGTGACCCAGTCTAGTGGAAGGTGTCCCTGCCAATGGGAAGGGGGTTGGAACTAGATGAACTTTAAGGTCTTTTCAAAGCCAAACCAGTCTAAGATTCTATGATGTCCCACAGTTTATTGAACAACAGGTAGAGGAAGCTGAATAGAGGCTGCAAATATCTCTGGCAAAAGCTTTCCTTAATTGACACTGCTTCTTCACATTAACTAGTTGTTAATTACACTGGCAAATTCCTGTATTTGAATATTTTCTACTTAATTAAAAGCACAAGAAGTATTTTTTGCTTGTTTACTTCTCATGTGCAAACTGAGAAACTCTATGTTCATAAGTAATAGCAGTAGGAAATTACTTTTTATATAAAAATCCTAGAAAATTCTTTCAGAGAGAAAAATTATTTTAGAATACTCCAGAGAGTATTCTAAAAATAAACATTTTCTTTAACCCAAAGAAACAGTATGGATATTTTATTTTAATCAAATAGGTGGATTTTGATTCCTGGCAGCCATTTCCTTCTTTATCAACAATTAAAACAATTTCATAATACTTTTTTGACAAAGTAATAACTTTCCAAACACTCATTTTTTTCCCATTAAACACAGACAAATTAATGTATGTGGGCATTTCAACACATCAGGCTTTAAAGCACACATTTTTAATTTTTTTTCTTTACAGGCATTACTGTAAAGAAAACCTGTATTACCTCTATATTACCTATATTAATTCTTTCCTTTAAATAAAAAACAAATAACCAACCAATAACCTCTTCCATTCTATATCTGAAACTCATAAAAAAATCTCAGATGCACTGTTATCTAAATAACATACTTAAAACCTGAACTGTGAATAGAAATTAAAGGCTATAGAGTAATTTTTTCCTCATTTTTGTGAATTATATCAGTTGTCTTCCTACTTTATAGCTGTCTTTTATCTTCCAGCAGTGACACCCCCATCTGACTTATGATCTCTCCACAGGAAGTCATTGAGTGACACAATGGAGTTAATGAATTGGTCTTTCACCTCCAAAAACCTGATCTAAATGCTAGCCTGAGATAATGAGCATGATGGAGTTCAATAATGTCAGCAGAGTATTAACTTCTGTTTAAAGGAAGAATGAGCACTGGCAGGAAAATGGATTTTAAGAGAGATTTGGAGCAATTGCACCTGCATGCATTATGGCAACTCCAGCCTTCCTTCATTAGAGTCATATTCACATTATCCCTTTGCCATTTGAATAGAATTTGGCAGAGGTTTGTCTGCAGAATGTATCATTTATCAGGGATATTTCTAGACATTTAAGTTCCCTACCATTGTAATATCTGAGCACTACACCTCAGTACCTGGTGGTTCAATATCATGATACATCTACACAGAGAATGAGAGAGGACCATTTAACCAGTCAAGGGTAATACATTTTATCACAGACATGCATTATGGCAATATATTTCAGGGGAAAAAAACCAACAAAGCATTGCCATCTAGGAAGTGCAGGGTTAACTGCAGAAGTCAGCAGGACTGACAGTGTTTATTTTTCCACCACATAGAAGCCAAATACAGTATACTTCAGTGAGGATCACTGTCCGTGCTGTGGGTGGATTATTGGACTGGCCTGGAGGCCTCTGGAGGTAACTCTGCAGAGCATTTACAGAGGTAACACCTTCAGTTATTTTTGTAGCCACTCCCTAGGTGCAGCTACATCAAGAAATCAAACAGAAGAAGAAAATCCAAAGCAGCAAACCCCAAAAGTCAAGTCACCACCAGCAAAAATAAGTCCAAAACAAGTAAAATCTTAACAGAATAGCAGCAGCTATCCCTCCCCCACATCTATCCCACTGAATTTCTTTCCCTGTGTATGCCCTGTGTCTTTGGGAGAGAGATGGTGATATTCCTGACTGCTCCTCAAAACCATAAAGGAGAACAAGATGCTCCGAGTAGCTCTGCTGTTACCCTAACTGATTTATTTCCCTCACACAACAAAATTCAAGCTTTTACCTCAAAAAACCAACAGCAACAACAACAAAACAAAACTGAGACCAACAAACAAACCCCACCAAACCCCAACCCAACCTAATTCAGATCAAACCAAAAAAAGACCATAAATCAGTTATTTGCAAACTAACCACTGAAATTTTTCAAGGCAATAGAACCCTGAAAAACCAAAGGAAGCAAGGATTTTAGAATAGTGACATAGTTGGTACCATCATGTGTAAACAGAAAACACCATCTTTATCTGTTAGCCAAATAAGCTTTACTTTTTCCTGAGTGGCAGCAGCATCTGAGTAACTTGTTCCCTGCACAGTCACTGGCTCCTCACACTCTTACACAGATTGATTTATGCACTCATCAGTTCTGTATCTCTCTGACTTTAGGCTTCCAATCCCAGCAAAATATATCTATTACAGCAGGCAGACTGTTAACAGTTTACAGGCTGGTATTCTGTTAGTTTAACCATTACCACCTTTTTTACTTTCTTCTGGATTTTACCATTGGTTTGGGTTGTTTGTTTTTCCTTCACAGCTTTTGATTCACCCCTAATGACAGTCCATAAACAGCTTTAATACAGCTTTGTGCTCTTGTGCTCTCCTGCCTTCCCCTCCACAGCTGCCTGCAATTCCCACCAAAAGGCTGGTTCAGACTCTCACTGTGCACGTGTTTGCACCCAAGTTCATCTGAGCCCAGACTACGCCTGTCTCTGATCAAAGGTTAATTTTAAGCTTAAGCAGATGTTTGTCCCCAGAGTTTACATAGTTTATATATTTAGAAGACAAATGTTCTCTTTTGTTATTCTACATTAAACAAACCAAATTCTCTTTGGGTATGACCAGGGAGCAGGCAGTGGTGTTTGTGCTCAGTCAGTGCAGGGGCCAGTGGAACAGCAGCAAACCTGCACCTGAAGCCAGGCAGGACTGTGTGTGTGGATACCTGCTCAGTGCTGCACTTATGGTATTTAGTCTTGCCCCTCAGGGCTTCTTTCAGCAACAAGGACCAGCCCACATCCACCAGGTATATTATTTTCAGCCCTGGATGGCTGTTCTTTGGTCATAATCCAGGAGGAGAAAATGCACCGAGATGTGTGAAGCAGGACCTCAGTCTCTTCTCGAACATGGTCCCCAGTCACATAGTTTAAAAAGAAGTTTTCTCAAACACAGCTGTTAAACAGCTCTCTTCTACTCATGGAACATGGTTCTTAAGACCATATCCTTACACCTGGTAAAGCTGAGCTGTTTCCAATAGGTTTGAAGGTTTTATTTGGGTTTGTTTCGTTTCTCTGAGGCCCAGACTTGTAGGGTTTGGTGTAGATGACTTGCCCTGGTGGTATGACCTAGAATTTGCTCCAGGTGGCATGAACAGAGCACTCAGCAGGGCACTGATGTGTCAAATACTGAAGAGGCACCACTGAAATATGAATGAGGCACATAGGAAATGTCCCGTGCACCATGGACTTGATGTCATGTGTGGGACATGCCGACATGCAACACCTGCATAGCCTGACATGAACCCAGCCCAGGAATCACTGCTTTAGAGTGAACGTGTGGGGGAGAGGAGGAATGTAATGATGCTTGGAAAGGAGTGATCTCCTTCTTCTGCCTGCATATTCACTCCATTTGTTCTGTGCTCCAGCTGAGAAGGAATCTCTTAGATGTACCAGTACATACTGTCAAGGCACATTTGCTCAACTACATTAAGCTTTGTTGTTATTTTGTATCATCTTAGATGTCTTTCTGAATTTTTTTCTTTCTTTTTCTTTTCTTTTAAATATTTTTATCATTTTAAAGGTGCATTATGTTAAGATTCAGATGATTTTTAGCATACATGGGGAGTATATCAGTATGTCAGAAGTTTGTCAGAACCATTCTTTTTTTCTTATATAGCAGGTCAGTGGAAAATCTCCTTGTCCTGTCCTAGCTTCACATACTAGGTCTTCCTCTACCTTCTGGAGTTGCCACGTTCCCCAGAAATTCATGGACATGATTAGAGAAGGGAGGATTCACAACTGAAGAACAGGGCAGACAAGGATAAATGGAAGATCCAGCAAGGAAATAGCACAGAAAACAGGCATGGGTGGTTTCTGAAGAGACCAACATCAAAATCATAGCCAAAACAGGAGATGAGCTAAAAATTCACCCTTCCCTAAGGTTTGAAAGAGGTCAGTGTGGGCACTTGGAAAATCACTGAGTTGTGAATTTGAAACCCAGACTGGAGGTGAAAGCTGCCTCTATGGTAATACTTGGGACTGGAACACCCTCAAGTTATCTTCTCTCTTCCCTTTTAGTTTTGAATTTTCTCAGATTTAAAAGTATGCTCTTCTAGCATCTGTTCAGAAATAAACTTCCCTCTCTATATATATATTCTCCATATATACATATGTATAACTCCTTTATTAATCGCAGAGTAGTTACTTCCAAGAAAGAGAATTATGCATATCTACCTTACATTGTGTGGTGTATTCAGGATGAGCATCTAAACAGTTGTAAAATGTATCTCCAGTACTTCTTGGTGGCAGTAACTGCAGCCTTTCAGTGTGCTCCAAAAGGAGGGAGCAGGTTCAGGTTCTGCAGCTTCATCCTCCTGCTTGTTTTACTGAAGTCAGTTGACTGTAGAAACTGAGCAAACAACTCAGACACTTAAGAGTGGACTTGTTTATGCCTTCCTTCTCTCTGAGCATTGCACATTCACAATTGGATTTCAAAATGTAGCTGTTCAGGATATCTCATGTCTGGATATGCTCAGAACAAGATACGAAATGGCAGAGCCACATTTTACATGGTGCTGTGGTCCGGTTAATAAATCTTGCAAGCTTTCCAAATAGTATGTCATCTTAAATATTGTTATGTAGCTTCTGCATCTTCAAAGATTTGCATCCAGTCAGCTGAAAACATGCAAAGACCAGGCTCATTTTCATCTGCAGAATACCAAGCAATGTACCCTAAAAGAATTTGTATTTGTGCCAAAAATATGTACACAGAAATAGTAGTTATATTTCCAAGCTTTAGGTTTGTATTTTAGCAAGCTAACGGAAGTGGCTTTGTTTTAAAATCAGCAATAATATCTATAAAAAGGTATGATACACCAGAAACATTAAAATAGCCTTGTAGGAATACACAGTATGTATCTGGTGATAATACTAATAGTGTGCCTTGTGCACATAGCTTTATTTGCATGACAGCCTAGCAGAGTTCTACTTCTTTTGATCATATACACGGTGGGAAATTGACCAGATTCGTGTTCTCTTGACAAACTGAGATTTTGGATACTCTGATCAGTGTTTCAATAACCAGTGTAAACACATCCTATGTTTTTAGGTGGCACTGAAACGGCTCTGAAGCTGTAAAACAGGAATGAAAAACAGGCTGTGTTTGTACGATGTTGAGGATAGAAATAAGAGAAAGGAAAGCAGTGATTTTAAAGCATTGGTAGAATGTTTCCTATAACTCAAGCTTAACCACAAACCCCAGGAAAATGTATTTTTAACCTTTCTTAAGTTTAAAACAGTGAGCCACAGTGCCCTGTTCCTTAGGGGAGGAAATGTGGCTCAGCAGTGCTGCCAGGTAGCAAAGAGCTCTAAACCACCCAGCATTTCACAAAGAGGCAGCCATGAAGGGATAGGTGGCTACACTTCCTGAATCAAGAAAGCTACCTTCTGTCTCTTCAGTTTACTGCATCTGAGACATGGAGACAATTTGGATTTGTTATTACCTAATGATGTTGTCACACTGCAGCATGCATGTACTCAGGAGTTTCTAGTATTATTGTGGCCTTGAGAAAGGTGAATTAAAGATTTAATATCATAAGTTTACTAGATTATTTACTGGCAGTGCTAATTTTCAGTGGAGAAAAAGGAAGTTTTCAATTCTTTCTAAATTTAGGGAGACAGTGGATCAGAAAGACAGTAATTCTGTGGTGTAGGTTTTGAACTTTGCAGTCGTATAGTTTGCTATTTTTAATTTACATTAAAGCCATTTAGATGCAATTTTGAGGACAGAAAGCAGATTAGAAATCCACAGTATGGTTTCAAAAGCTTCTCTGAAGTTAAATTTGACTCATGTGGTTACTGCTACTGGGTTTTTTTGCTCAAACTGTCTGATGCATTTCTTAAGTAGATTTATTGAAAATCATTGCTTAAAACGCAGTTCTCCCTAGAACACCTATATAAACAAAACAGATGGAATAAGTATTAAGATGGAAAAATAGTATTAAAGAATCTAATTATACTTAATAAGATCGAAAGTTATGGAAACTATTTTAATTATGTCTTTTCCAGTTATTTAGAAAGGAGAGAACATTGAAACCCAAGTAATTATTATTACTACTTCAGGATTTGGGGCTAGTGTTAAGCGGGGGAAAATGGAGGTTTTGAAAATTTGGTGAAGAAAGAGACATCTTTTTTCTGAAAATAAACAAAGGCAACTACACTTGGTGTGGTAGAACAACAGCAAGCTGTTGTGGACATTTAGTGAAAGAGAACAAAATAACATGATGCTCATTTGTCACATTGGTACTGGTCCCCTGTCTGAAAGCTCATGGCCCACTGGCACCTTGGTCCAGGAAGGAACAGCACCATTAACTGCAAAATAACTTCATTGCAAGTAAAATCCCATTTGGTGGAACTGCTTAATTCTGACTCTGCTCCATAAAAGCAAAACACATAAAAGTACATTTTAATTTGAGTATTCCACTTCTTCCTTGCCTTCTTCACATGGAAAAACTTATTACTCTGCTGTCCCATGAAACAGTTTTGTCACCCTGTATTTTTCATAACTGGAAAAACAAAATGCAAGTCCTTGCCAAAATTTAAGACTTCCTTGCCTTCACTGCAGGCTTCTCAATATAAAGAAAACCTTAGTCTCCAGGTAGGTGGACTCACAACAAGTAAAAAGTTCCAGAACAATGTTTTTAATCAGAATTTAGCAACCACATTTGCATGCTTTCTGGCTTTATAACACCTGGTTAAGGAACTAAATCACATGGCTGAGTGAGTGACTGAATGTCTGTCCCACATCAGCACGGGGACATGGAATTAGAACAAGTGGTTTTTTCCCCGTGCCATTTTATGGGTGTGGCAAAGGGCTTGTTTACATAGCCCAGAGGCAAGTGGGAAATACCCCAGCTGGCAGGGGCTGTTCCTTCATAGGCAGAGCTAACACGTAGCAGAATTGCTGTGATCAACTACATAGGAAAATCCCTGAAAATGAAGGTGAATATTTGTATAAATCCATACACACATTCCAGACTGTTTTCTGCTAACAGTATGTATATTATGCTGCCTGTGATCATTACCCTGGAACAGGAAAATTGGAACTTAGAAAGGATTTTGTTAATAAGCCTTTCCTAAATGACACTTTTACAGTCCACCTCTCAAAGGAGTACAGTGCCAACTTTGTTGTGAGGCAGATGGTAGTGAAAAAGGTGGATGTGACTCTGATCATTTAGCAGGGAAATTAATTTATGTGGTACTAACCAGCCTCCAAATTGGGTTTATTGGCTCATTACAGTTTCTCCAAAACACCAAAGCTTTATGTTTTAAAGAAGCTGAAGGTTATTTTCAGGATATCTGAGAGAAAGGGAGAAAGAAAAAGAGAGAGTGAGAGAGAGAGAAAAAAAGAGAAGAAAATTGACTGAATGATGAGGATCTATATTAAAAGTAAGATGACAACTTTAATGCAAATTTCAGTGAAGGATTCTGCAGATCAGCCAAAGAATATTGAAGAAATTATCCTTTCTGGTAGTGAAATACATCTTTATCCACCTTTCACTGTTGTTGTATGAATGTTCTTAAATTATTAGCATTGTGCTTTTGGCATGAATACACCTTCATTGCACAAAGTAAATAAAATGCACCGTGGTCTAGCATTACAACATATAGATATTACCCTATTTTTCTAATAAATAAAAAATGTGGGTGTCCTTATAGCAGAATAACTCTGTGTCTATTTAGTATACTAAAGCAAGTAAATTCAGCATAAAACTCAGACAGCAAAATGGAGATCATGCTTTATGTTTCAGAATTTTATATCAGATGGGTAATCCTTATATTATCTCTACTTGTGGCATTCTATGGCCCATTGTTATCCTAAGAACAATTAGGAGCCTTTACTGCCAGTCTGCCTGAGGAAACAATAGTGTTCCTAGATCTGGTGCTTTAAACTTTATTGCTTCACTTCATTCAAACTAATTATTTGTGCATGGAAATTAGCTACTCTGGAAAGGATTTATGTAATGCATTACAGTATGCCCTCTGATGAGATTTGTAAAAATTCCTTAAAATTTAGTTCTGAAGTGTTATTAGGATGCTGTAGTCAACTGTTATCTTAATAATTTTTTGACATTTCATGGAATATGTTACAACTGCAAGACTAATAAAATGCTACTCTGTGACTTGGTTTTAGATATCTTTCCTTACACTCATGTTGGGAGAGACCTAAAAGATCATCTAGTTTCAATCCCCTGCTATGGACAGGGTTACCTTTCACTAAACCAGAGACTACTCTCAATCCATTACCCCTTATCCTGTACCACATGCTCTTGTAAACAATCTCTCTCCATCTTTCTTGCAGGCTCTCTTCAGACTCTGGAAGGCCAAAATTAGGTCATTTTGAAGCCTTCCCTTCTCCAGGCCAAATAATCCCAGCTCTCTCAGCATTTCCTCATAGGAGGGGTGCTCCATCCCTCTAATCATCTTGGTGGCCTCCCCTGAACTTGCTTCAACAGTTCCATGTCCTTCCTGTGCTGGGGACCCCAGAGCTGGATGCAGCACTGCAGGTGATGTCTCATCAGTGCTTAGTTTGTGTTTAACTCAATAGAAATTATTTGAGTAGTATAAAATTAATTTCTGATGGATTTTTTCAAGAACAAGTGGTATTTTAGTCTTTCTATTTTTATCACAGTCATTTTCTTTTTAACTTCATGGAGTGTAGACGTTAAAAATAATAGCAGTTTGTATCCATGCACACCTGCACAGAAGCAAAAGTCATGATGTGGGTAATACTCCCTGATTAGGATAACTCCTTCATTTCTGATGGATGGGCTTTTTATAGATCCTACACTACAACCTGAAATTTGCAGGATGCACATGATTGCGCTTTCCACTTGAAACAGGCACTCTCATGGTTGCCTTGTTTTCATTCTGTGAGCTTATATTTATCATCAGAAAAATAATCACAGAAAATTTTCAAAAGGAACAAGATGATGAGAGCCAGAAGCTGGAAGAGGGGTGGGTGGTTTGTGGCTTTTGAAGTTTGAAGGAAAGGCTACTTATATTGTCAGGGGACTTGAGGTTCCTTTTCAGATAATGAACAAAAATTTCTGATGCTTTTTGAAAGTGGGAATGTTGCATAGAGGCTCATACGTGTCTTCTATTGCATTTCAGTCCTGTACTAATACTCATTTTCTCCAGAACAGATTGTCTGTAATCAGTTGAAATAAATACATGCTATGGAGTTTAGGACATCTTCCAGAAAGACTTGGCTAGAATGAAGGCTTCCCAAATCCCAAATTAAGACTTAAAATAGTCCTCCCTAATCATGGGGATACTTATGTTTGACAGCTCAACCTTGTTTGACATGGAAGTTTTTAAGGCCTATGCTTCTAGTCTACTTTTCTAGAAGGAAATTGTCTCCACTTCATCCTTGTTTTTGCCAGCCTGATTGGGTTTCTCATATAGTCTCACATGTGGGATGTACAAAACAAGCTGTAATCACTTTATGTAGCAAATGGACATGGTAAAAGCTGTGCCAAAGCTCTGAGTTCAGAGCATCTCTGTAGGTGCACACCTTCTTTGCAGAGAACAATCCCTTCCCATGGTATTAAAAAGATGAAATATTTTTTTCGCCAGTTTAGCTACAGTTAGCAGGTGTAGATCTGTGGTTGAGATGATCAAGAAATATTGGATTCATAAGTACAAGAAATTCTTCTCTGCTGGTTAGGCTTTCCTTTCAATTACAGCCTAATCCTTTAATAATTTATGCTGAAGACTACCTGTTCCAGTTGCCTGACTTCTTACAAGCATCAATATGGTTGTAAACTTTTGAAGGACAGTTAGAGACCAAAAAACAAAAATGCATATAAAGCCAGATGAAGTGAAATGGAGCAAGGAAAGAGAAGGGCTTGTTTTCTTATCAAATGGTTTTTGGTAGTACTACTGGAGTATGGAGTAGCTCTCTGTGAAAAGCTGTAGTTGTCCAGTTATCTGAATAAAATGCAGTTGTGGTGTAGAAGGCTGACTTTGAATGCTAAGATCTGAGTCTCTCCAGATGCTAAGGTGGAATCTTGATGAGTTCAGTAACAAGCAACCAAAACACAGCAGATAATGTTACACTTTTGGGTGGAAAAAATGTTAATGAAGGGCCTGTTCCATGAAATGCTGCAGTTTTCTGTGTCCTCTATATCCATGGCAGTTGTAGGTGTTCACTGCCTACAAAAGATACATAGGTCTATGATATCATACTCGGATATTCCCATGGGAACATTTTGTGGGATGGATAATTGATATGACCCCGAGTGTGAACCCTCTGGACCAAAAAGTCTACACATTCCTTCATAATTTGATTCCTTTCCTATTCAAATGCTGATCTGATCTCCATCTGCAATGTTATATTCTCATTTGATAAAAAAAATAAAAAGGAAAAATATATGGAAAGGAACAAAACACTTTAAATGGCTTTTAAAAATCCCATACACCATATTTTTGATGATTGTAATTTTAATAGATTATCTGTTATTTGATAAACTGTAGCATTTCATAAAGCCTAGATCAGACTTTTTGGAGTCATCTAGTAAGCACTGCCACTCCAGATTTTAAGTGACTTTTTGAAGCATATCAAAGACAGATTTTCAGAAAATGGCAGTATTTTATCTAGAAACCCTGAAAGGCTGAGGGAATTTTTGTTCAGCCTGGAGAAGAGAAGGCTTCAGGGTGTCATAACCGAGGCCTTCCAGCATCTAAAGGGAGCCACAAGAAGGATGAAGAGAGGTGATTTACAAGAGCGTCTAGTGATATGACACGGGACAATGGCTTCAAAATGAAAGAGGGCTGGTTCAGATTAGATATTAGGGAGAAATTTTTTACTGTGGCGATGGTAAGAGACTGGAACAGGATGCCCAGAGAAACTGTCAATGGCATGGGGTAATAACTAGATTATCTTTAAGGTCCTTTCCAGCTCAGGCCATTCTAGAATTCTCTGAAGTCACATGTGTTTCTCCTCATGCTTCACAGTGTTCCAGGTCTAGGTGTGCAAACATGTGAGGAAGGCATGCAGAGTGGGATGGGTGCCTTGGGGATCTCCCTTGCGGTGGGGGATCTCTGTGCAAATCATTAGAACAGTTCTCTGTAGAGCCACCCTGTCTCTGCCACCACTGGTGCAATGCAAGAACTTGTAGGATGAGATCTACCAGAATATCCCAGTTTCTGAAGTGTGTTTGGTTTGCCTTAGCACTAGAGTCTGTCACAAGACATGTTCTGGGATGATTATGTGGTTCAGGACATCCCATGATTTGAAGTTGGTCCTTTTTCAGGTGCTGTGCTTCAATAACATCTGTCAAGCTACCCCTGATGATAAAGTGTCAGCTGCTATGGGAACCACACACTGAAATGGCTCTGCAGGACCCTATCTGATGTCCTGAAGTGCTGGCAGTGAGCCAGAACAAAAGAGCTCAGCTAGCTCCGTGCATTTTCTCCCCCATAAATTCTTGGGAATCTCTAACTCTTCCTGGTATCCTGCTGTACTAATAGTTAGTTCCTTATGCTTTTAACAATACCCACCATAGATCTTGCCCCATCCAACTATTTTTTGTGCCCTAGTCCTAAAGCACAGAGTTTGTAATAGTAGCTCTGAATTTAATTTTGTTTCTTTAACCCCAAGAAAGAGTATTAACCATGTTTTTTCATTGTTAGGGGACATACACTATCAAAATCCTTAAGCCTGAGTATTTACTTACCTGGTATATAAGATTGACTGTTTGCTGACATTAGGAAAGACATTAGGAAGACAAAAGGTTTTTTGTATGAATCTTGGCTTCATAAATTCTTGACTGTCAATCACCCATTGTCTTGGTTCATTACACAAACCATTTCTTAAGACTCACCACAGCAGGAATTGTTTTCCTTTATTCTTCTGCTAATGGAACCTGATTTGGAAAAACTCAATGGAAGTAATTTAAGGAGCCTTAGCTTCAAATGAAAAATATGAAACAATTTATTTCCCATTGGGGAAAAATGTGGGTTGGAGAAAGGGAAAGGCAGCAAAAGAAAGAAATGGAGATATAGAATCACAACTCAGTCCAGAGTTTGAGAGCCTAAAACACTGCTGGAGTAAACCAGTTAATGAACCAAGAGTCTGAGAAACCCACAGGGAGTTTCCAAAACATTTTGTCTTTGGAGAAGATAAAAATAATTTCCATAAGAATTTTATTCATGGGCTTATAACCAACACAAAGATCATGTACTGTGTTTTCAGCCAACTGTTTCTCCAGTGTGGATGAATAGAAGTTGGTAATACCCATCACTCAGATAAAAAATGTTGTCCTGCAGCTCATACAGCAGAAATATCCTTGTTTCAAATCCTGTTATCACCACCCTAAAAAGGATTGCTCTCTATCTTTGATACACAGCAGTATTTCCATATGACAACACCACTATGTTTGGTTTGTTCAGAGTTGAGCTTGACAAATAATTTATGAGGCTTCTCAAAAAATTTAGTATCAAGTACAAAACTTTTCTTTCTTAATAGATTTCCTACAGAAGCTTCTGTGAGGTTTTTTCTTTTTTTTCTTTTTTTTCTTTTTTTTCTTTTTTTTCTTTTTTTTCTTTTTTTTCTTTTTTTTTAATATTCCTTAGAACATGGGGAGCAGAAGAACCAGAACACTCATTATTTGCAATTCACTTTATGAATTTGTTTTTAGGTTCATGGATATTCAGCACTATGGTATCAAAACTCCTTGTGTCAACAAATTTTTGCTTTCAGTGATTAAGTCTCAGGAAAACATCACAATTCTAAGGATTATAAAATTGTGGTTAAACAGTTGCATTATTACCAGTGAAAACAAAGTACAGCATTTAGTGTAACTAGGTTGTCAAGTGTTTAATCCATTATTCTTGGAAAGTCTGTGAATTACTATGCTTTTAAAAAAATCTATGGAAGCACTGAAAATAGCATGTAGTGTAGCCAGAACTTGAAAACTAACCTGGCAGACCACATGAAACTGGTGTTAAAAGCAAAGCAATGAGCACTGAAATATTTGAATCCTTCCCTTAAAGGGGTGGTTGGAAACCATGAGAAAAAGAGCTTACAGAAATCTCAGTCCAGACCCTCTGAAGTGCTTTCTGGTCAGGAATTTTTCCAGGCTGAAAAACTTGGAATTTCTCCATGTCCAGCTCCACCTCTTGACTGACAAATCTGACTCTGAACTTCCTTGGTGAGGGCCCCTTGCAGCTCTTCATAGTGGCAAGGTCCTTCAGAGGTTCTTTGGACCATGACACTCCTAGCAACACCCCAGCCACCAAGTATCGGCATTCAGCAAAATCCAGATGGATTCAGAGTTGAGGGTATGAGATAATTAACCTTGAAATCTGTTTCCATCCTCTTACATTGAAGTCCCATATTCACAACTGTCAAAAAGCACAGGTATAAATACTGCTTAAAACATGAGCAAATACTTTCTGTTGCTTAATGCAGCCAAGGTCATTCACTCTGGAGTACCTGCTGTAGCTGTGGGAAGATGTGTTGCCTAAGGGTTTGAACTGAAGGAGAAAGAGTTTGCAAAACTCAGTTATACTGATATTAATAGAATACAGCCAGATGGTGCAGTCATCAATAATCTAAAAATATCCCTGGTGCATAGTCAAAAGCAAAGTAGCATGAAAATTAAAGTAAAAAAATTGCACTCACCAGTAATGTCCTAAAAAACCTTTAATGGCACCCTGTGTTTACTGAAAGGTCAATGCATAGAGACAGTGAAAGACTTCGGCTGTGAGAAGTCATTGAAAGAGAATCTTACCTATTACCTACCTGGCTGATTTTAGTGTTGTGTTCTTAAGCAAGTGAGTTAGACTAAATACTTTAAACACTGGCTTTCAATTACACCAAATCTTTGTTAAAAACATGCACTCATCCTTCTGTATACCTGGCCCACTAATGAGTCAAAATTCCTGTGACAAGCCTGATTCATCACTCCTGTGTGGGTTTTGACATTGTTTCTAAGCCCTTCTGCAGAAAAGGCAAAAATTTACCCTTCTGGTATGGTCCTATCTCTGCAACTATTGACAACTGTCTTAAGATAAAGTGGTAATCAAAATAATTCTCATCAAAATCAGAATATATGTATTTATGTTTATATGTGAAGCTATGAGAGTACTATAACATATATATGCTCAAGTTATATATAGATATATATCAGCATACATATACATGTATTTGTGAGCAGTGATCTACCCTGCCATCTGCATAGGAATACTTCTAGACCTCAGCTGCTATATTTTGCACTGCTGTGAACCTCTCCATCTAAGACTGTGGTTGATAGATGAATTAAAGACAGCAAAATAAGCTCTAAGCAACAAGCACAATGTTTATTTCAATGTTTATTCAAATGCTAATAAGATTTTTAATATTTTTACAGAAATTTATGAGGAAGTAGGGCACATTTAAGTCTTAGTAATTAGTTAATGCAAGCTTTAAATTCAACAATATTAACTCAGGGAAAAAAAATTACATGTACTTTTTAAAACCCTTACCTGGGTCAATCTAGAGTTTTGATTTTCTCTAGGCCCAGGGGAGGAATCGCCACCAAAAATAAATCAGTTTTCATTCTGCTAATCCCCAAAGAAAAAGGCTGATACAGTACATTTTTATTTTGTGCACATAAGCTATTTCTCACTAACTTAGTCTTTTTATAGTACATGTCAAAAAGCAAGTAGGATGGGTTTTGTTGCTGTTTTTCTTTCCCCCACAGGTATTCCCTAGGAATGGATTTGGGAGCCTTAGTTCTATGCAAAGTCAAAAATCTCCTGTATGCCTTCAGAGATCTACATGCACAGGCTCTGTAAAAGAAAGAGTACATGGAATTTCTCAGGTCATGTCAGCTTTTATGAAACTGAGCATTTCTTCAGTAACAAGAGAAGCAAATGGAAAAAGACATGGCAGGAGACTATACTTGTCAAGTGGAAGAAATAGCACAACTGCCTGCCACAAAGCCACCTCAGCCCCTCGACTGCCTATATAGCTCAAAGGGAAAACTCAGACCTACTGTGCTTGAAATGGTGACATACAGGAAAGACTCCATAAATCTTCAGGGCAGGAGAAGATCTAAAGATTTTTCCTTGGTTTGGGGGACTTTTTGTGGCTGGTTTGTTTGTTTGTTTGTTTGTTGTTTTTTGTTTTGTGTTTGTTTGGTTGTGTGTTTTTTAGTTTATTTGGTTTTGTTTTTGTCTTGGCTGAGTTTCCCCCCCTGTTCTGTTCTGACAACCTTCTCACAGATTTCCCATTTCCAAAGCAGTTTTGGGCTGGGATGCTGAGACCACATGGGCTTGCTTTGTCAGTGGTGGCTTTTCTAAAGTATGGAAAAAAGTTATTTTAGGGGGAGAAGGCACCATAAAAATGGGAAGTGAGATGGAGGTTAGGATGTAAAATTTGGGGTGTGCTAGAGATGGCACTAGATGTAGAATACTCCCATACATGACCATAAGAAATGCCCAAATTATTAAAGAAAAAAAAAAGACCATTTTTAAAATGCTTGAGAGCTGATGAGAAGAAAAGCATTTGAAGGAAATGCATAGATATACAAAGGCTACTTTTGCTCAAGAGAGCAAACTAAGACAAGGTGTTTGCTCAGCCTCATGCCTCACTGCAGGTACATATCATAGAAATGCAGCAACATCAGCAGCATGTATAAGAATGAGGTCTGTGCTGATTTTTCATTGGTGTAACAAACAGCTGAACCTAGACCAGATTTATACAGTTCTATCCAAGTCTTCAACAGTTGCTTCTTGGAATGATACTAATTTCTTTTCCTCAAATCTATTCTCTCCTTGAACCATTTCAGAGTAAATAGGAACAACCCTAAACCATACTGAAAGACTAGCAACAACTGAAATGGCGGTAAAACATATCATTTTTATAAACCTTTTATTTTTTATGTAAAAATAAGACTAGAGGTGTTGCAACTGTTCTTACAGTACAATACTTCAGCAGCTATAAAACCTGAGACTTCTTTTTGGCACTCAAACAACTCAAAGGGCCAAAATATCCTGTAATCAAAGGCTCACAGCACCCAGGAGTGATACTCAGAAAACATTTGGATTTATATGTTAAAAAGATTAAAAGGAACACATTATGATTTTTTGGGTTTTTTAAAGCAAATGAAAACAATTTGTTTCAAAGTGATTCACTGAAAAAGCCTGAACATCAATATGGTGTTGGGCCTGTTTTATGCTTCCCTTTTTTTCAGACAGCTGGTGATACCCTTATTTCTATGAATAATTTTTTGTTCATGCTCACTTCAGGGGTGATTTCTGAAGTTAGCAGCGGTACTTGTGAAGGAAAATCACTTTTGAGCATCCAACTTTTAAGGATAAATTTTTCAAAGGCACATAAGTGACTTAGGATCCTACACTAATTTTCAAAAGTGATTTAAGCCCCCTAGCCTAGTTTCCTGACAGCCAGAAAGATTTAGGATTTGAAGGGATTTATTTAGATGGTTTTCAGCATTGTTTGGCAGAGATGCACAACACAACTCCTCAACTGCTCACAGCTTGGAATTTCAGCACCAACTTGAGTGTCTATTTGCAGCTTGGGATCCCTACATGGGAATTGCTAAGCTTGTAAGAAAGGGATTTTCAGCTTTTTAAGGCAAACAGCTGAGCGAGGAAGCTGCCTGAATTAGCCAATAGTGCAAGGCTGAAGAATGGGGCTTATGTGTCTGAGCAACTGATGTGATGCCAGTTTAGAGGTGGCTCCCCTCGCTCAGGATCCTTGGCTGGGAGCTCTGCTGGACGTGGGCACTGCAGCCAAGTCAACTACTTAAGCAGCCTGTGCCCCAGTTGTCAAAACCTCTGCTCATCTTGAAGGCTGTCTCTGCTCACTTATTCTATTATTCTCATTATCCTTCAGTTGTCAGGTAGGCTGGAGTTAGCTTTTCTTCCATCTAGAGATGCCTCTGTATTTATTTTTCTGCCATGGTGCTGGGAGACAGCCAGCCTCAGGCATGCTGAGGATCATGCTGGATGGGTAAGCCAGTAATAGAAAGATGTTGTTTAGATAGAAGGATATATACATTTAGATATCCAGGCTAAAACCCTGGTGTCAGGGCTTGCAGGGTCTTTGCTTTAGGCAGGGCTCAGAGCAGCTCATTACTGTGGTGCTGAAGTTGAGACTGGGCTGATTTGAATGTGCTGGATAGCAGCAAGTGAGAAGTTACCATTGTTGATTTGCACTGATGGATTCACCTTGATTTAAAATGCTCAATGAAGCCTCTTCAGGTGCATTTGATTTATCAGTAGTGATTTGATCATGCAATAGTTTAATTGTATGACCTAGTTTAAAGGAAGTTGTTTTTGGAAATGGAATTTTTTATCATAACCTATTTACACTGGGATCCTTCAAGGTGATTAGTATAATAGTATCACACAGTGTGACTAAATATTTAGGTATCTAAGTATTTTTTAGAATCTGAATCTTACATGCTTTAAAAATCATGGATGCCTATCAGCATCAGTCCTCTAATACCTAAATGCCCTTACAAACTTAACCCATAACTTCCCTGAAACTGGGGTTTTTTAATTGGAAGTTGTTCTGAGCATCTGAATTGCAGTTCACAGATTTGAACATTAAATTATTATAAACATATTCAAAAAAGCTCTAAAGATAGCTTCTTCTGAGATAACTGTTAAGCTATTGACTATTGAGGTAGCTGCACTTTCTATTTTAAACTTCTTTATAATGGAACATGGCTTTATTATTTCACAGTTTGTTTTGAAGTCCTGCCACCTATTGGTTTATCAGAGCAATGATCAGGGCAGCTGGATGTCTCTCTGCACAACCTCAAAGGAAAATGGATCTCACAGCATCAAACCCCTAAGCACTAAGAAACCTAAGACGTGAGCAAAAGAAATTTAGTCTCTATGCAATTGCCAGATAATTTTGTAGTGCTATATTTGCACCCCATATGGACAAGGCAATTGCTAAACCTTAGTTTCTCTCCTTTTGAATTTAGAAAAAAAAATCATCTTCAAAGATCAAAACACTGAAGCCCTGGAATCTTATTCAAAGGATTTGCAGACTACACTAGAAAAATGTACATATGTTCATTGATGCAAAATAGTTTTTAAATATACAGATATGCATGCACTACATTTACTTGTTTTGAGCCAAATTGTGGATAAATAACTTCTCTCATAGCTGCAAACAGATCAATCACTTTGCCTGTATTTGCAAATGCCTTCTTCTGTACCACTAATACACTGCACTGGGAGAATATTTTAGAATTCTCTTGTAGTTAACGTTATCCTGGTACCACATTACTTTCAAGGTCCTTACTACAATACTAAAAACAGTTAATAATAAGAAAATCTGGGTAGTGAAAGAAGAGTTACATGAAAAGTGCAGGACAAAAGTCCAAGGAGTAACTATCATCTATATGAGAGCAGAAGTAAAAACTGGGTGAAGAAAATGTATTTATAGACCACCTGGTACTGATAAATTTGATATTTTGCCATGAAAGTGAGGGTTTTTCAAGGCATAACTGGACCTGCTTTTAACCTTTTCTTAATGCTTTGTTCAGGAGACATTTCACTTTTGGACAGTGACCTTTGTCACCTCCCCTGCCTGATTCTGCCTGGTATCCTTCAGGACAAAATAAAACAAATAGCCACCTGAGGAGAAAAGACTTGCAGCTACTGAGGGCTAATCAGTCAACCAGCCCTCTATTTTCCCTGCTAGTACCAAAGCAGTAGGCAAGTAGCATTGTACAGAAGAAGCAGTGATCAACTTGTCACAGCTGCAACATAGGCTGTATAGAATATGGCATCATTGTCAACAAAGCTTGCCCTGACAGCTCAATCAAGTTGTGTTATGCTTATTCATGCAAAAGGGTCTGCATGAAGAAGAAAAAATATTTTAAGAAAAGGGATTAAAAATATATATCACCCACAAGGAACTTTCAGTTAGTTAACGGTTCTTTAAATATTGGGGATAGGAAACTGCTTAATTCACAAGCCTTGCTGTCTTCTGTTCATTATTTTGTGTACCCAAAAGAATTCACTAAAGTGCACTCCACACGATGACAGTGTGACAAGGGCCAATTTGTGAATAACTTGTCAACAGCTTGAATGAAACTCTAGAAATCCATAACAGGTGCTCGATAGCTATAATCGAGTGACAGATGGATTAGATACATGAAACCACAACAAACTGACTGAATGGGAGAGGGAGAGAGAACGAGGGTGAGAGTGGGGGAGGTTCATTAACTATTGAAGAGAGCAAAAATACATGAATTATTAAAGAAGCAGCATGAGCCAATTTGTGTGGATGCTTCCTGCTCATCTTCAGCAGCCCTGGGAAGAGGAGCTGCAATGCCAGCTACTACACACAGCAGCATTGGTCTAATATCTTGACTCTAGGCAGGGGTGTACCAGAGCTTGGCACTGGCCTTGATTGCAGAAATCACTGCTATATTTCAGTACACACACAAGAGCTGATTCAGCAATGTACTTGAGCACAGGCCTTGCTCTAAGCATGTGAATAGCACCATTAAGGTCAGCAGAACAACTGTGGTAACTCACATGAACACATTTAAGCATCTTGCTGAATTTTTGTTCTCTGTTGTGGGATACAAAAGACAAGGAGATGAACCCCAGCTAGTGTAAATTGTTACAAGCCCCCTGGGGATCACTGGCACAAGAGTGTTGAGTACCACTTGGGCACAGGCAATGATGGACCAACATTTCTCTGCAGGCTTTAAGTGAGGGAGTTGCCATCTGGGCTAAACCTGGGCCCTGCAGGTCAACTCCTGTGCCAGCAAACCCAGAGGGCCTCTCCCCATAGCCAGAGGCTGCCTGCACCCACCCCCTCAGCTTTCCCTGGTGGGGCACCCTAACACCATCAGTGCTGGATACCCTGTGTTTTAAGCACCCAGAGCCATTGACAGGCACCCACTGACCAAAAACAACTTTGTTCCAGGTGTGTCAGAATATTATATGTAGTCTCAGCAGAGACACATTCTATCTTTATCTTCTACCTGGCCCTGACTGCAGGCAGGAGGGGGGCTCCTGTTACAACTCATCTCTCTTCCTCCTCAATGGGTTTTCCCTTAAATTAAACTTTTTTACTTTAAAATAAATCTTCCATTATGTTATTTTCCTCCTGTGCACCCTGCTTAGTGCCACAATCCCAGATTTGCAGTTATTCTAGCCAAACAATGCTTTTCCATACCTACCTATTAAGGGAACAACCAAAATCTTGACAGCTGGTTTGCTTTCATACAGTAACATATCTTTTTTTGTTCTGTCACAAATCTTGCTGTGCCTAATGTCTTCCTTCAGAGAAAAAGTTGTGACATTTTGGAACCTATTCAGATGACAAACAAAATACAGTTCCTGGATATTTTAGGTGCAAAAACAAGACTTGCTTTTGTAAATAAAACATTAGAATCTTGATTTCTATTCCTCTTCTCCATAAATGTAATGTAAGTGCACGGGCTAAACTACTGCTTACAAGAGGAATTTGCTGTGCAGTCATTATTGTACCAGAAATCCCTGTGATAATAAAATGCAGCCATTTTGCAGTAAATGTTGGACCCCTGACACCATTTAATTTTCTTGCACTTTGGCATAATCCTTATGTTTTATGATATCTTCTCTCCTGCCACCATCCAGGATGCTCTGTTTACCTGAGATGAGACTGTTCTCTCTGGCTGTGTGGGTAGTGATCCCCAAAACACCACAGTAGCACACTCATACTCCCATGTGAACCTTGGGTCAGTGAATTCAAAGTGTCAGAATTAACCAAGGAAGACACTGATTCATATTTGAACACCTTTCAGCTCCTAGCAATGAAAAAAAGTTGAGTTTCTAGACCCAGAATGTAGGGAAATGGCAGTCCTGCACACAAGGATCATGCATTAATAAAATTCCATTTTGTTTCATTTAAGCTCTATAGTCTTTCAGCAGCACATAGCTGCTTGCCTTGAAAGATTGCCTTGAGAAAAAGATTTCACTGATTTTCTTTTTTTTCCTGAGATGTGGTAATGTTCATCTAAAGATATGGTTGAGGGGCTGAAACAGCATAAGATAGGAGATGAAGAGATCATGAGCTCTGATAAGGGCACTCAGCTGTCACCACTACCATGGTGGTCAGTAATGATAATATAATAGCTAACAGCACTGCTTCAGACAGAACAGGCAGGCACATGTAGCAAGCAATAAAAGCATATTAAACAAAATTAGACATAGATCCATAGACAATTGCATTTCAGTCTCTGGTAGAGTTTGTGTGCTTGGGTAGTTCTTAACCATGTGCTTCTATAGAAACAAAACTAAGATTGGAGAAAGTTTCCTGTTTAGTAAGTGAATTTCCTCATTCCTCATTCAGATCTAACTAAATGTTCCTCTCTTTTTACTGAAAAATCTATTTTATGTATATTAGTCTTGGATCTAGCAGTGTTTCTCCGTTCCAAAGTTAAAAAACCCAATCTGATTGCATGCTCTTATGTCTATGCCTCCTTTGTAATGCACACTGTAATTATCACCATGCAGAGAATTTTGCCTGTCTACTCCACAGCTGCTTGTGGGTGAAACAGCAACTCTGTGTGAGCAAGTACACAGATGTTCAGCTATTGAATCACTTCTTTGCAATCCAGACCTGACAATAATTAGGATGTCAGTGATCTCCAAGCAGCTGATCCAGTGTTGACTTTCTTATTTTCAGAAATCAGATTAAACTTTGGCCTGGTGGACTTTAGGGTACTGAAGCAAAAAGTGATGGTTGCATAGATTGGGAGAAACTGGCAATTGCATTTTCTTGCATCTACAAGGAGATGCTTATTTTGAACTTCTCTTCTTTGTCTAACCTTTTTGAGAATATTTGTAACATAAAGAAGGCAATCAGCTTCTTTCACTGGAATGAACAAGTACTAGACAATGGTTTGGGTTTGGTTTGGGATTTTTTGCTCGTATTAAGCAGGGTACAAAACTCTGTCTGAGCTCCCCAAGACTATGTGAATAGCTGTACCACTGATTTACACTTAGTATCTCATTGAGAGCTTTCTAGAGACCACTACAGGTCTTGCTCAAGTCTACTGCTAACAGCTAGATGAAAGGAATGTTATTAGCCCCCCATTTCACAGATGGAAGGTGAGAAAGAAGCAGCAGCAGCTTCCTCACAGTTGTAGATTCATACACTTGTGTAACCAAATGGCAGACAAATGCTTGTGCACATCTTTCACTCCTCCATGAATAGGAGTGAGAATTTGCACATGTGCCTCTGCATGTGGTCATCTATTTGAAGTGTAAATGGTGTCAAACCACACAGATTTGCTTTTCAAACTAATTCCATTAAGACACTTCTCCAAGACTGGTAGATTATAAGTGTTAGAGCCAGGAACAGCTGCAAGGAGAGTACCTTTTCCCTTGCATTGTGAGAGCAGCTGTTGAAAGAGGTGTTCTCATGATTGGATACTATAAACAGAAACTAAATCTGAAATGCTTTACACTACAACTTTTGTGAAATCCAGTCATCTAGATAATCTACTAGTAGCCCATATGAAACTGAAGAACTTTAGAAAGCCATTACTTTAGTTTAAATAACTTTTTCCTTTAGCTGATCTGACCCAAGGACATCAATATCTTCACAGTTTGATCTGGCTTAGCACTTTCAGCTTGAGCCAGTAGAGAAAAGGAATAAAAATGTTGCACAAAAAGTGCTACATAATTCACCATCTTTCAAGCCAACTCGTGTATGTTAGTTCTATGTCAAAATAAAGGAGGCATAAGAGCACAGTTTTTACTCAAACACTTTCCTATAGAGATTCGGTCTTCTGGACAGGAAAAACAAAACAAAAAACCCCAAACAAACAAAAAACCAAAAACTAAACAAAAAACCCCAAAACAAAACAAAAAAAAATCAAAGGAAACCTCCAACACAACAAAGCAACATAAATCTCCCATTAAAACTATTAAAACACCTCCATTAAAATGCTCATTCTTTATTATCAGCCTGTGTCAATGATGTAGGGTGAATTCCGACGTAAGAACTGGGTCTAGGTTCTGAATTTTCAAAAGTTGTTTTAAAAGACCATGAAGTCAACCATAATCGGCATGACCAGACCACCTTATGTTTAAACATGAAGTTAACAGTTGCTCTTAAGCAAAAATCCATGTGTATATTGTAGCTTTTAGGTAAATTTGGGACCTGGAATAGTAATACTTGGTTGGATCCTAGATTTCAGTATTAGAACTATTCTTGTGATACTGAGGTACGTGCCAAGGGGTGCATGAGTGTATAAGGAGACGTGTTGAACAGACTTCATGCTGATTTTCAGCTCTTCTGCATCTTTCTGGGTTATCTTACCTTACTAACTGGCTTTGATATTACATATCACTCTGAAGTGGACAAGAAGTCTAAAGGCTGAAAGACCTGAATCAGATTTCAGTGATGTGTGTTCATACCATAGGGGAAAGAGAGAGAGTATGAAAATTTTGGAAGCTGAATGCTTGTGCCCTCAGGCCAATGCTGTACATTAAGCAGCAGGCTGTCATACCCTAATTGCTAGCACCCCTTTGTGAATCAACATCTCTGAGAAGCCAATTCTACATGAGGCTTCTTTAATATACATCTTCTCATTTGCCCCATGTATATTTCAGTTTGCCATCTGATAATTGGAATTGTGTGGGTAGCAGCCGGTACCATCTGGCTTGTTAATAAGTAGAGGATAAAAATGTCTAATGCCTTGCTCTACATAAATACAAGAATTACCCTACAAATAAACAGCTCCCTAAAATCTCAACTGATGAGAACAAAAGAAAATAGTGTGGTCTTAGCTCATTAAAAAACACTGAGGAGAGAATGAAGAAACAATGGGAAAGCCTCATCACTTCCCATCTGAAGTTTTAGTGTAACCAAAACATATGGGGAAAATAATGCAAAATTAAAAGTGATAATGCACTTTTCACACCAAAACATATTGGGCCACTATACAAATGATGCAATTAAAACTGCTGCCTTCAGGAGCCAAAACCTAAGCTGAATAAGTACGGTACAATTAAAGTTTTTGATTTAAAACCAGTGCAAGATTTATCATAATGAAGCTCAGAATAGAGATAATATGACTTGGGGGCATCAAAGCTAAGCTATAGAAAGCCACATGTCCTACAACATGGGGGTAGAATTGGAAGACTGACATCAGCAGATTTTAGGGCACAGAAAGGCTTACAGGTTCATTTGCACGTGAATGGCCAAGACCATGCAAAATCTTACATGTAAACAGTGCAGTATTGTAATCACTACTTTAATTAACAGCAAGGCAGTGCAAAGCTGCCTGCATTGGGGAAATACACTCTGATCCTGCGGGCTGGATGCGAAAGCCACGCTGTTGTATTTGGAACCTGCTGGAACTTGTACAGCACCTTATCTGGGAGGCTTCATGCGCATCACGACAATGTCCCCTAATCTGGGGGATTAGGCATCATGAGCGGTGGCAGCCAGGCCAGCCAGCAAAGGCTGCAGTCATGCTATGCTCCCAAGATGGTGAAAGGAGATTTAAGCCTCTTGCAGAAAAAACCCCAGAAAGGATTGCCTCCAGCCTGGCCTGGGTATGGAGAGGGAAAAGGGAGGAAATGCAGCTGGACAGCCACTACCTGGTTGGGGCTGGCAGTATGTGGGAAGGTGCCACCAGGCAGAGGAGAAAAGGCATACAGCCAGCCCCTTGGCTCCTCCTAGCCACCAGCTACCCCCACTAAACCTCGGCCTGCAAAAGCAGATGTGCTGGCCACTGGAGTTTTGCATCTCTGGGGTTTTCCCCAGCAAGGCTTAGCCTGCCCTGCTGATGCTGGGTAATGACTTCATTCTTCCAGATATAAACTCATCTCAGAGTGAGCCAGAGCCCAGAGGTAGCATGAGGTTCCCCAGGAAAGAGAGTTAGTAACTGATGATCCCATAGCAAGCTGGAGAGGGTATTTCATGTGACAAAATGGATGAAGACCTACATTTGGAAAATAAGCCTGATCTGCACAGGGTGGAGTGGATGTAGTATGGGACTCGCATGGTTTTCTGCCCTGTGCCCCAACCCTGTAGGTGTCACTATAAACACCGGCCTATAGTCACTGCTTGTCCACCTTCATTCTTGCTCAAATATTTACACTCACACAATAGACTTGTACTGTTTACATCCTTTGACGCTGTACCAAGCCCACAAGTACAGTTTTCTGGCCAGCCTTGCACTAACTCTTGCTGCTACTCTGAGTTGTACGTCATGCTGATCTGGAGCTGGCCTTTGCCAAACAGAAGCTCTAACAGCTGAACATCCCTCCTCTTCCCTCTTCTCATGAATCATAATTTTGCTCTCATAGCAATCAGCTGATTTTTTTACAGAATCTGTAGGAGCTCCATTATCTCAATAAAAATACTTCTGCTTTTATAGCCTTTGCTTCTGTTGTTTTGAAATTTAGCTTCTGCATTTTGAAAATTTATTTTGAGACTGGCCAGCAGCACTAACTAGAAGATATCTTCAAGGGAAACCATGTAAGAAGCAGGGCAATAAAATGAAGACTGTAATAATGTCTTAGAAAGAAAAATAAAGTGGGGTGGGGTGTTATATGTCCTTACACATCTTTTCTGGCTCTTTCTCCCTCATTCTACATGCATTTCTGTACCTCATGCTCCTGTGTGAGACTGGCATTGCTCATTCCCAAAGCACTTTGGAGTGACTTTCCTTTCCCAGGTGTGAAAACAGAGCTAGAATCAAGTGTCTTGCTCAGTCAGGGTTACCGAGAAGCCTGAGTAGGCCCTCAGTCTGGGGTTTCTGAGGTGCCATTTTGTCTCCTGCCAGCTGGAAAACACAAGACGTCCCCTCACAGTCTTCAGCACTGGGGCTCCATGGGCGGTGCCTCTGCCGCATGTCTGTGCAAAGAACTCGGCTCTTCAGTCTGTGGAGATGGCACTGCACTTCCACTGGAGGAATTCAATTTACACCCATTCTCCTGGGAATTTTTCATGAGCTTTTAAAAACCTTCATTCCCTTCCTTAAAGCCTTTTTGACCATGCATCAGAATTAAAGAAACCAACTCTCAATTCTAGGCACTTCCCTCTCAAAGGAACTAAGCTCATCCTGCATCTAAAGGATCAGATCAATCTCATCCCAATAATTTTGAAATCAGGACAGGACCTGAGTCCTAATTCAGATTTTGTTTATTGTTTTAGAAGTATGCATAGGGTGCATGTAAGATGCTACATGTTTTGTAATTAGGGAATATTTCTTGCCAGATCTAGCCTTAGCCCCACCTTCAGGGAAATGTTTGGACAAACAGTATCATCAGTTAAAGAAAGAATTAGATTTATTCCTTTGGTTTTTCTTCTTTTTTATTTTTATTTTCTATCAGAAGAAAATAAAAGTTAAAAAAACCAAATAAAAAAGGTGTGCACAAACAGTAAACCAGGAGTTTGTTATGGTTTAGAACCAGGCTTGCAAAAACAAAAGTTATGTTTTCTTTAATACCTGGGATGGGTACAAATACACACCTGGAATTTTAGGATGTATTGTTTGTGCAAACAAGTGTTAAAAAGATACATATATTACATATATATATATAGATAGGTATTGCAATGCTATGAAATAATATGAAGACTTAGTAGCCAGTAATTTGGATTGGCCCGAGAAAGGAATTTGGAAAAGGCCCTGCTTGGAAAAAAAAGCTGTGCATTTAGCTTCTAAAAATTAGGTTCCTCCGAGGGATGTGAAGCTGCGCATCAAAAGCTGGTGCTGGGCATCAAAAACTGGTTGGAAAAAATCTTGTGCAGTAACAGTTTCAGGAGCAGACAGCAGCAACCTAAATAGTAATTGCTATCACATAACTGAAAAGTCCTGAGATTTACTTAGACAATGTCCGTAGGAACATTTGTTAAGAATGAAGTGCAGTTGAAGCAATTTGTACCATGAAGTCAGACAGGAAATCAGACTAATCCCTGATGCAATTATGTGTAAGCTTGGCTGTCTAAGACTTACTAGAGCAAAAGAGACAGAAGAAAACCAAGCCAGAATGAGATATTGAAAGGTACTGAATGTAGGTCACTGTCCTACATTACACAAAAGCTAAATGGAGCTCTATCATCCCACAGTTGAGCAAGTTGAACAAAGGACTTAGTCTGGTGCAGATTTCCTGGCAGCATCCAAGTTACACAGCTGCGTAAATCATAAAAACAGTTAGGCATAGCAGAATTTCCAAGACAGGTAAATTGTATTGGATTGAATAAACAGAGGAGGAAAGCAGGGAGAGGACTTGTGTTAACTCTGTGTTGCTGCATGATAACAAATTCCCATCAAGAAATCCTGTGACTTATTAAAAGTACAGTGTAAGTAGGATGAAGGGGCATTGAGTAGAAAAGCCATGACACAGTTAGATATATACATTAAGTCAGCAAGAGAGAAGAGATGCTTAATTATTAAATAGAGATAAAATCTGTATTCTACAGAATCTATTTTCTACATTGTAGACTCAAAACTCTTCATCATGATTAGTTAAGAGAGAGGATAGGCTTCCTGAGCTGTCAGGATAGCAGATGTTGACTGGTTTTTCTCCCCCTTCTTTTCTTTCATATTTAAAGCTTCAATTCCTTTCAAGTTAATTCAAAAATTGGAATGGATGTATTTTTACTAAATTAAGTATTCCCCCCCCTTCTATAGGCATAGTTACAGAACATTTGTTAAAAATGGAAACTTCAGAAGATAAAAAATTGTTTAAAATTTTGTTCAAGCACAATGGATTTTGTTGTTTTATGATATCCTCAACCTCTGCTTATATTAGTTTAGTTAGGAATGTAGCTTAAGTGCTTATTTATTTTTTTTTAATGGAAAAAGGCCATAATTTCAACACCGAAATGTTATCAGAGCAAGTTTTTTTAAAGATGAATGTAGATAGTCTTTAGATAATAATAATAATTTAATCACTTAACTGTGGATAGCATATTCCTATCCGAAACCACTAGGAAGTGTTTTTCTGCTCACAGTCTTTGTCTCAGGTTGCTCAAAATATTTGAGATTAGAGCATAGTTTTCTTAGGCATATGTAGAGCCCATCATCCTCATACCACTGCCTTTCCCCAGTCTTACAAACGGCAGAGAATCATACTTAGTACTGAACTTTGAAAGTGACATGAGAAGAGTTGTCTGTCTGACAATGAGGCCTTCTAAATTTGAGATTTGAATTTGGGCAGCCAGACAAAATGAAAATGTTGGCCTCAGTCTTTATCTGTTTAGCATTATGGCACATTGCTAAGACAGACCTGTTTCTGCTTTGTCTGTGGTGTGTGAGAAGAGACTGTCCCACTCATGTCTCAGGATATGACGATACACAGCAGAAATTTAATAGTAAATTTGAAGAACCCTTAAAAATATTATTTTCTATTAATTGCCATATTACATAAATAACTAATAACTGGCTTATTAAAAAGAACCAGTCCATGGTGCCCTAGAACAAAGAAAACTCTCATCTCCACTGGAGCAGAGCTTCCCAGCCCAGGCCTGTTTCATTCCAGCCCTTTGCTGACTCTACAGCTTCAAAGCTGGCAAGATTTGTGAGCATCCCGGATTCATGTGATGCAAATTTTTAAATTCCCTTCTAGCTAAATGCAGGACATATCACTTTTTTTTTTTTTTTTATGTGTCAGTCCATTTTGGGTTATCTAAATATGTCTATTCAAATAAATAATTATCAGCTACTTTATGGCATTTAAATTTGACATATTTTCCAAATGAAAATTATTCTCTATCTGTGGAAAGTTGGGATCTGAGACAAGAAATGCTCCTGAAGCCATTAGCACGCATCCTAAATAAAACTGGCCTGTTTTCGCTACAACGAGCAGTGAAAAAAGAAAGTCCATTAGATGGAAATATTGTCTTTCTAAAGCCAGCAGATTTTTATTTCTGCAATGTCTAAGCACTGCAATTCTCAGCAGAAAATTGCACTGGAACAGTGGGCGGTTCCAAATTGCTGGAAACTTTACAATGGCTTTTATGTTTAAACATCATTTAGCAGCTGTTAAAGGTCAGCACAAATCCTGTACTTTATCAGTATAAATGAAGTCTACAACTGCCAAGAAAAGAATGCATTAAATAATGCAGTGATTATCATCTTGAATTTATTTTCCCTTCAGAAGTGAAAAGGACCTCTTAAGCGGTTCTATTTTTCTCCTCCTTATTTCAAATTGACAAAGTAAAACACTAATTAAATTATTTATATCAGAAATTTACTTATGAGGATGACACATTTTGTACACAAAGCAAGTGAAACATCTGACACATCGTATAGTGCCAGGTGCAGTTAAGAAAGTGCAATATAAGTCAGCATCTAGAGGCTAAAAAACCCAAAAAACGTGCTGCAATATTTCATTATCAATTTTATTTCCTACCATACACCAAATGTACAGCACAGAACACAATTTTGTTGTTTTGATGTAAGAAATATTAATTGTATGAAGAAACAGTATACAAACTACTCCAAATTAAAAAATGCATACATCATTGCTCTTTACAAAAGGTCTAATTTACAGTATAGCTCATCAATGCATTTGAACACAAAAAAAAAAAAAAGAAAAACAGAAAGGAAAAAAAAATTGCACATTACAAAACACATCAAGTACAAGGGAGGCAAATAAATACAAACATACTTCACAGAACATCCTGAGCAAACAACCAAACACAGATAAATTAACCTGAAGCAGTAGTAAATTATAATAATAAATACATAGATCAGTAAGAGATTTTGTTTTACTTAAATAAAATATATAACAAATTTGTTAAAATATTTAGTAAATTAAATTTTAGTCTTTGTAATGAGTGAACTCATTTTGTATGCATTTAACAAGTATTACAAATGTTTGCTTTTTGTGTTTTTAGCAAGAACAATAACTTTAATAGCAAATTTTTGTTTGGTGTTCTCCTATTTATATTAGACAGCACATATGGTAGCTTTTGAAAAATCAATTCAAAAATAAACACAGCTCCTAAGAACACACATTTTCCCCTGTCTAAACTAAGATTGGAGAGTTGAATCAACCCCCCAACAAAAAGCAAGCCCCACCTAATGCAGAACAGTGACCACAGTGCATGAGAGTTGAATCACTTCTGAATAGTACTTTTGTGCAGGAACAGTAATAATATAATTGTATATGTCAAGCCTGTGAACGCCATCATATTCAATCTAAATATAAATGCAGCTAATAAAAATAAACACTTTCATTATAGCACGGGAAAATTAAACACACGCTAGATCCATGTATACATTTACACTGAGGCACATATGCACATGAGGTGTGTGTGCATACAAAAAAGGCAGTTTAGCTGGTTGTTTATACCTTTTTTCTTAAAAAAAATAAATATAAAAAAAACTTCTGAAACAATGCTTAATTACTTACAATCCCTGAAATAGACATTGCCTCTGTTATAGCAACCGCTAGTTTCTGACGGATTCAGAAGTTCCACACCCAGGCTAACCGGATACCGAGGCGCACGCCCGCGCCCCTGCGCAAGTGCTCGTCTGTCCACACCTCCACCTGCCTGTCTGCTCTGTAGCACTTGGGACCCTACCAGAAGACTGGTGACAAATTCAGTATCAGCCTAGTCTTAGTGAAGAAGGATGGGAGAAACCAGTCACGGTGTTGCTACCGGTCGTTCAAAGGGACGAGCCACCACCGTGGGGCCAGAGGGGTGTTGTTGCCCTCCAGACCGCTGCCTTCTCAGCTGCCATTGCCTTCAAGCCAGTATTAAATGCCATTTCAGGGGAGATGTGTTCGACTCATTATGTACAAAGCCTTTAGCTTGGGATGTGTTTGCGTTTTTTAAAATCCAAATCCATTGCAATACTGGTCACTTGCTTTTAAACCTCAATGTCTCCTACTAAAAAAGTACCAGTACCTACCTAATTACCCTTCTTGTTTAGAGATATTTGTCATTTCTCTCCATGAGCTAACTCTGAACAAAAACTGCAGTGGTAAAATAAATCTGAAGTTCTCTTGAAACATTTTAAATAATCATTCTCATAGGCTAAATCACACAGCCAAGTCAAGTGCTTTGCTGATTGCTATATTTCATTATTGCTAACATATTCTTTAACACACTGTTTTCCAGCATACTGTGCTTTTAAGAGCCCAAGTTCCCCACTAGTGGGCACCATTTATCTTCTCATTCCATGCATCTTCACATCTCATGTTACTGCAAACCCATTTCTGATACAAAGCCATTATAAAAAAGCAGGATGTGAGGAAAATAAAACTAGAACCACGGTTCAGTCATTTGTTACTTTCATAGGTTTTTTTTTTTTCTTCCTGTACAAACCCAGCAAGTTATTTAATTTACAGTATAGCTTTCAGTCTATTTAAAATCCCATTGGAAAATAAATTAATAAACACATTTGTAAAAATATGGCAGGCCGCAAAAATGCTGTTAAAAGATAAAAAAACCAACTCTTTGATTAGAAATAAATAAAAAATATAAAAAATAGTCGCACACACTTTTTACATTCACTTTACAAAAACTGAGTGCAAAAGAAGAAAAAAAAAGAAATTGTACTGAAATAAATACAATATACTAACAGAGTGCATTGCTGTTAATACAAATAGTCTGTTGTGGTTTTATTCTTTTTTTTTTATGTCAGCTGGGAAAAAATTAGTGCAATGTTGCAATTGTAAATGCAGCATGGCAACCTACACCCCTTAGCAGTACATGAACTCCTAACAGATCCATCTGGAGTTTACTGCTGTTAAGTAATTTCTGTTGCCCAGCAGCTTTCACATCCTACACATGGATGCCCTTCACTGCCTGTTTGATACTTTCCAGCAGAGCTTTGCATTCGGGGGAATAGTCCCGTTCCAGATTGCTGTACATGTCTGTGAGTGTATTTACATATGCTTCGAAATTCTGCTCACTGATTGGCCCCTAAATGGAGACAAAACAGATTATAATTGTAGGAGGCAAAATTAAGGCCAAAAAAACCCAAACACCCAACCCCAAAGCATGTCAAAGGAGCAATATGGCAACTGGGGAGACGTCATAAACAGGGCAGCCATCCAAATTCATGGAGGGGTTGAATGTCCTGGGGAATCCACTCTCTCCAAGCAAGAAAAGGAGTTGGAGATATTATGATTAGTGTAAGCTTTTTTTTTTTTTTTGGTGGCCAGTTTGTCTCTGGGATTGTGACTGACATTCTCCTTAACTGTCCTTTCTTAATCTTCCAGTGGCACTCTTGACATTTGGAAAGGGAACTGGAAACACAAGTACCTCTGTGGATTTGGCCTGTGTTTGAGTATAAGATGTAAAATTTTTGAGAAGATAGAGCTTGGTTGTCTCCAGAAAAATCATCTGTATGAAACAGGTTATAGTTTTGATCTGGGAGCTGAGTAGATAAGGATTCTCATCAGAGTGAAGTTTTCACTCTTTGTGCAGGGTGGGTGTTCAGACTGGGAGGTTTGAGGGAAAAGCCTGCCTTGCACGGGGTGGTAGGGCAGAGATACCAGGCCTGGCTCCTTCCTGAAAGCAACTGCCCCTACTACCATACAGATTTCATGATCCTGCATCCCCGCAAAGCAAATCAGCCTAAAAGTGCTCTCTGCTAATGCAACTCCAGTTCTCCTGCCGGTCCCTGAGCTTGCTCATCTGCTTCAACTGCTGCCAAGACAGTCTCAAAAGAAGATGTTAACCTGCTGGCTGTGGTCTTACCATCTGTGGAAGCTGAATATCAGCGAGACTGGAGATAAGGGCTTGGCTTAAGCCAGCCAACTCCTTCAACAGGCTCTCGTTGTTCTGCTCTATGAGTTTGTTCTCTTCTTCTATTGTTTTCAAATTGCTCTCCATAGATGTGATCTAAAAGAGACAGGCAGGCACAAACAGACAGACAAACCCTTGGCAGCATTGTTACTGCAGTTTGAACCCAAAATATCAGCTGGGTGATTATGAGAGAGGCCATGATGAACCTGAAACTCAGCTATGCTTTTTTTTAGGAGAGATGTAACTTCTCCACAGAACATTCAGCGCAAAGAAGAGATTGTATTTGCTCTGAAACGACAGATTTTGCTGCTGGTTCATGGAGAAACCTTGTGGCATCAAGGCACTAGAGAGTGCCCCAGAGTGGGAGGAAGGAATTGAGCTTGGAGAGGAAGGTGAGTGTGGAGCTGGGATGGACAGTGTGGCCTCAGGGCTGGCGGAGGGAAGGAGGAAGGAGGTTGATGTTTACATTGCTGTCCTGCTCTTACAGCACCCCTGCTGCTCGACCACAATAGCAAGGGCACGGGTTGTTAGTTAGCTGTTGTGCTGCTTTCCCACCCTGCTCCTGACTGAGCTCTGGGCTGGCTGGGATCAGCAACAGGCCCGGTGCTGGGAACAATAAGAAAAAATGGAGTGTAAAGGAAACTGAGAGGCTGAGCATATATCACAAAGATGGTCTCTGACCAACAGAACGGAAAGAAGGAGTTTGGAAACAGCAGGAAAAAGCAGTCAAGGTAGAAAAAATTGTAACTTTTTAAAGTGAGAGCTCTGGGATATACTCAGATCTGAAAGCTTAGATGTCAAAAGCAGTGCTGAAAAAACAAAACCTGCAATGGCAGGGTCTGGTTCCCTCCTACCCCACTCCTTGTCCTGGGAGCAGACAGCTCAGCAGGGCAGAACCAAGGGCTGCTATCCCTGTGCCCTGCCACAGCTCCACAAGGCACTTACTGGTGCAACCATATCCACGACTGTCATTACCACCCTATCCTTATTAGTATGCACCTCTTTGCACTACTTAATTGCCTCCTGCTTGTGGCAATTTCTTCCTTTGCTCAGACACAGTCACACTGCAAAACTCCCCAGTGTGAGAAACCCCTTTTTTGCATGCCTGTCGTCCACTACGACCTCTCCTCTGGAGGGTGTTTGCAGCAGTCTAACACCTGGCTGGGGTAGAGTAAAAGGGGGTAGGAGATTTATGGCTTCTGCTGTACTTCAGTACAGGCTTTGTTGGTGAACCTGCTTCACCAGGAAGAAAGTCCGGAGAGAAGAAATCTGACTGCATAAACTGGGCCATCTCCATGCAAATAACGCGCTGATCACCAGAGAGAACCAAGTGTCCTGAGGCAGTGAGCACAGCCCCCCTGCAGTGCGGCTGAATATCCCCACACGTGCTGTGCTGTGAAGCCAGATTGTTTGGATTCAGGTGCCACAGGTGGCACTGGCTTCTGTCTTGTTTAGACCATACACGCAGTGGTTATAGCAAAGAGTCAACACTGCTCATTCCAATGTGGTGCAAATACAGAGGAGTATGGTTACACTCCGTTTGGTTTAGATCAGTCTAGATTTGTATTGAATTCACATATTTCATTTTATTTCATTCTTATTCTGAAAATTCTGAAGCTTCTGCTCATGCTTTTACCCAGTTTGCCCAGGTTAACTTCCAGGTGCATGAGGGAGTCTGAAGGGATGAAGCTATACAGCTCACTCCATAGAACCATAGAATCAGCATATTAAAGCCAACTTAATCTCTCCAGTATACAAAAGAATGAAAGAGAATGACTCTTTTCCATTATCCCATCAAAATCTACTACTACACAAATTAGGTAATACCTTACCAGCTCTTGCCTGGAGGCAAAATTCAAACTATTTGAATAATTGACAGTGGGAGAACTAAACCAGGAAAATTTTCTTAGGTACACAGAAGAACTCATTAAATTCAACTCTCATTAAGACTTGGAATGGATTTGTAAGATGAATTATCATCCCTATCAAAGTCATAGGACCTCCATATTTTGGTAAGCAAATGTTTGGTCAACAAAGGAAAATGAATGTTTTGTTCGGTAAGTATATTTTATTTCTGCTTGCTGAGATTAGCTACAAACTGCTCTGAATTTGTCATTCACCAGATCTTTAAGACAATACCTGCTGCTTATTTAGAGATAACAAAAAAAACCAAGAGCTTGGAAAAACAAGTGCAGAGGAGACTAGCTATTTTTAAACATAGCATTTATATAGCATTTAGTTTATTTATCATGCTTAAACATAGCATAAGAAAAGATTTCACATATATGGCATACCTGAGTTTGAAGTTTCATCATGTCAGCTTCAATTTTTAGATTGGATTCATTCAGTTCTTTTATTTCCTCATCCAAGTGTCTTATTTCTTCATCACTCTCAATACCTGTAAATAGTTGAAAATAACAATATCAGATTTAAAGTGTAAATGGATGCATGAGTAACCAGCTGCATTACCTGTTACTTAACCATAGGAAAATAAGCTTTTCAACAAATGATTGATCCTGAAATTGTCTTTTAGTTTGATTTTACTGTCAAAATTATTTCCTACCTATTAAACATCTACATAAGCTGAAAATTAGATGGAGCTATCCTAGTCCTCATTTTTTCACAATTTCTTTTTTTTTCATTGCATCATGCAACTACAAGCTGGAGGGTACAGAAGGGAAAAACTGCCCAGAAAGAGGAAAGTTTATCATAAAACATGAGGAGATATTTATGGTGCTTGGGTGTGGTTGTTTGTTTGTTTAAAAGGAATGAAACAGCAACCCTTCTTTTTCAGGAAACACACCAGGACAATATCTTCACTAGTATTATAATTGTTCACTCATCTGTACCCGTTTCTGATCTTGCAAGAATTCCTGTGGGGGCAAGTTCCTGTGCAGAATAATTTCAATAAGTGCAGCCTTAGTTATATCTGATAAATAGTGATATTTAAATAACAGAAAGGGGTGAAATTTTCAGAAAGTTAAAAAGTATTGCAGGAAGGAAAATAAAAAATTACAAAGTAAACAAAAAACAAACAAACAAACAAAAAACCCCACCAAAACAAAAAAAAAAACACCAAAAAAACCCAAAAAAACCCAAAAAACCAGGAAGCCAATCTTTTTCATCCCAGCAAGTTACATAGCAAAGGAAAAAAGCTTCAGTTCTTTAATGAAAGCCTTGTCCTGAAAAATACTGAGCTGTAGCAGCTGCTGGCAATACATGTGCCTGTTTCTGCTTAGTATCAGTCTGAGCCCAACTCTGCCTGGAGATTTGTGCCACTGTGTGCTGCTTTAAAGCCCAGAACTGAGTCTTCTGGGGAGCCAGCCTGGGAAATATGTAAGCAGTAATGCAACCGTTTTCCTCAGCAGTTGGAGGCTAAAGACTAAATTTCCTGAATACTGGCTCAATGCCCAACTCGCTAGAGCACATTGTATAAGAAGGGGGACTCCTACACATTTCCCCCTGCAACTCTTTGGTAATTATTGCTTTGCACTTAGGTTAGCTAAATTGCACAAGCACTGCATAGATACTAAACTGTGTAGGAATGAAGTTAGAGAGATGAGTCAATTTCTGCCCACAATATTTCTCCCTTCTTACCTTATTAATCAGATGGCTAAGTCCTCCTGATCTCTAACTAATTGTTTATTAATAAAAACAATATTGAAAGCATACTCAAATGAAAAAATTATGCTCTGTGACAGGAACATATCCTCAATGTTGTTAACAAGATGCAAATGATAATCATTTTATAATCTCTCATGCAAATATTTTTGTTAGTCAAGAATTTTTATTGCTAGAGACAACTGTAAGTAGTGAGAATTAATGCCAGAATGGCATAAAGGGGCACAAGTATAAATGGGAGTCAGAGCCCTCCTATCTAAATAAATGTCATCGTTTTTTACAGATCTCCTTACCGCCACTTGCTTTAAGCTTGATAGTCATTAATTCTTCCGAAATTTTGCCCTTTTTTATGGTTTGTGCATTCAGAGGACAACCAGACAGGCTGAAACAGATAGGAAAAAAAACATTAGCACCCACTTGAAAATGGCAACAATCCTTTCAGGCAATATTATCATGCACTCGGACAGACCTCTGTACCTAAGGTCACATCAGTATCTCCATTATAGCATGGCTTCAGGGAATGACATAACTCATAAAGAGTCATTTAGCTGTATATTCCAGCTTTAAAATTGGCACAGAAATCTCAATCTATGAGTAAACAACTCTTAAGCATATTTCAAAATAATCAAAATTGCAGTGGCAGCTACTGTTAAGCTATATGAAGATGCATTTACAGAATTCTTAAAGTTCAAACATTTATAAACTGGTTTTATCAAGGGATTGTGCTCCACAGGAGAGGAGAGTATGGTCGTTTAAAATGGCAAGTTTACTATCCTAAAAAAAATTAGGTAATGGGACGATGTCCACAGTGCACAATTATTGTATCACTTTGTTGATACATAATAATGATCAATACAATAATAACTCTGGATATACCCTATAGGCTGTAATAGCTTTTTTGAATGGTTCTATTATATAGTCAGTTTGCTTTTTAACCACTGTTCACATTAAATTACATTTTGCTATTTCAAAGCTTACAATTTCATCAGCTGGTAATTATCTGAGGCAATTTTTATAGCCCACTAAAGGGCTAAGAGGAATTGCATTGTCTTAATACTATCTTTATAAATAATAAAGAAGAAATACCCATATGCTGAAGAACTGGCAGAAGGATTTGTTTGTTTTTAGGTGTAGCCGAGTAAGGAGTGAGGGAAAATTTTGTTCCACAGGAAAATGGTTGATCTGCGGGTGTGAGTGTGGGTGTGGGTATAAAAATTTAAAAAAAAAAAAAAAAAGAGAATTCTAACAGACATGGCATTTCCACATAGAAAAAAAGACCTAACAGAGCAAGCTTTCATTAGCTTGGCTAAAACCTATACAGGGAAAGAAGCTAGTCCTTCAGTTCTAAATTTCTGCTTACTGTCTTCTGCCCAGAGCAGATAGCTCTGGAGATTGTTTGAAAGCCATGAGTTACTTGTTAGGTTTCAAATGTCCAAGAAAAGGATATCAAACAAAGTTATATTTGTTACGTCATTTTAACTAATGTGATCTTGGGAGTGACCCAGTCTTATGTAGGACAGGAATAATCTGTACTATGAATTGCTACCAGCTAACATACAGTTTTTGCTACTTGCTTAGTTAGCCACAATTTACAGTAGTGTCCTAATGAAAAGACTTTTAGATGGGATGTAGGAAATAAAATTAGGATAACACTGGACTGTGATTGAATTTATTCAAATGACCTTGGACATTACTTGTTTTGGAGAAGTTGGCTCAAAGTGCTCAGAAGAAAGCAAAGGAGATAGAGCATGGAGACTTAATTACTGTTAAAGATAGAAAATCAAACTTGCCTATCAGACTGATTATTTTTGATTCAATGTGGTCAGATTATTATTTTTCGCAGTGATGGATGGTGTTTATTGTTGTTAGTTATTTGGGTGACTCCTTCTCTGTAAGGGTAATTTTCTTTGTAAAATTGCTGTAACTTCAAACTTTAATCCATATTGGGGTTGCATGCTTATTGCTTTTGCTTTGTGTAACTTCAGCTGTTTAAATGCAAAGTTTATGAGCATAACTTTTCCACTGGTAGAAAGAAGAAATGAATGACTCTTGGCTAAAACTTTTTTGGTGACATTTCAATTACATTTCTCTCTTTTTTTTTTTTTTTTTTAAGAAATGCAGATAGAACTCCATATTTCCCTAGGAAAGAACTCTACTTAATTTTAAAATGTATAAGCATTGTGCTAATCTGAACACCTTGGAAAGTCATGCTTAAATGGGAACATAGAAAAGACATAAAAGTTTAAGTCTCTCAAAATAATTCTATTTTGTATTACTTTAACTGCAATGTTATTACTCAAAAGATTTCAGCACAATTTATTCTGACTCTAAACTCCCATGTTGCCAATTCAAAGTGGAATGTTAAGGAAAAATGAAAAGAGGAAACACAAACTTATACCTTCTGTGGGTGACAAAAACATTATTAACATGACCCAGCCCGTTGCAGCCTGGCAAAGGACAGTGTGGCAGCTCTTGTTTGTTCAGTTTCCAGGATAGTGAAGACCCATTGACTGGACTCTCCTTCTGTCTCTTGGCAGCCAAAGGACAACCAGAAGCAGTGCGATGAGAAGTGTATTTACCTGATATGTGACCTTGGCCATCACAGCCTATCACTGGGCATCTACAGAAACACAGCAAAAGAACCCTCATTTTCACTGGAGAGAGCAGGCAAAGACAGTCTAAAAAAATTCTGAGAAAATCACTCTGGTTGCCTTTGCTACTTTGCTTTAATGGAGTAAGACTTGGTCCCTGGTGGCACACTGTATCAGAGCATCCAAGTCTTGTCAAGCTGGGTTATGGGGATGCACAGTCTCTTAAGGCAATTTAAAATACAATTTCTTAGTTGCAGAGACTAAGAAAGAAGACATTCATTTAGATAGTATTTTACTGGAAAAGGACATTGAAAGTCTATCATGGGCTATAAATCACACTTCTTCAAGTGTTTGGAAAGTCAACAATGTCTCCTTTCTATCTCGGTGTTTGGTATGAAGCAGAGGGTGGGTTCCTGTAACTGCATGGAAATCCATGCAAATACTCGCAAAGAAAGGATAGGGAATTTTTTGTGCTCCTCTGTTATGCAATTTCCCAAATATCATTAGCAGTTATTAAGGCAAGATTCCATACAACTAAGTCTTCACTTTTATATTCCGGCAGCTATCATTTACAAATTTGAATAGAATGTTCATTCAAGCCATTCAAGTTTCCAGTTTTCACTTGAAGTGAAATTTTCATTCATAGGTAGAGATAAAGTATAAGACTTACAGATATTTAAGTTCTCTGGAACATATTTTGAAGGTGTCATTCTGATTTAATTAGCTGACATGTTTCACCTCAGTCAGTAATAATTTTCCTTCATTTTGCCAAATTTTTCAACCAACTGGCACTTGCATAGCACTCTTTAAAATAATTGGAGCAGTGCAAGCAGATACAGCAATCCCTCCTCACTGTTCAGTCTCCTAGGTGATGGACTCCACCAACTCCACTAGAAGCAGAAACACTTGGTTTGATTCCAGCTCTGGGCACTATTCTCACATGGTTGAGGTTAACTGGGGCATCTCCCTATGATTCCTCAAGTCCTGAACTCTTACAGGCCATTTCACACCCTCCAGTGCTGTGGACCCTGCTTCTGTACTCACTTAAGTTCAGGGTCTTCTTTTTCTTCCTTGGTAGGAGTGACTTTGATACCTCCTTTCCTGGCACGAGGACAACCAGACAAGCTGAAAGAAGCACACAGAATAAGAGCCACCTCTTTCTGCTGAGAGCCCTGAGCACTGCAGCCCCAAGTGATGGGGTGGTTTTTACCTTCTGTGGGATGCATAGTTCCCTGTCACGTGGCCAGAGCCGTCACAGCCAGGTGTTGGGCACCTATGGAATAATGCAGGAAGCTTACAAGATACAGTCACAAAGATACAGAGTAAATAATGTGTGCAATCTCTATTCTGTCTAGAGTGGAAGAAAGAACAGCAGAGCTTTTGCTGAATGACTAAACCTACCTCTCACTGTTTATTTTGGTGGGTTTTTTTTTTTCTTAAATAAGCAGACTCCCTTTTTTGGGGAGTGATTTCTTTTTTTAATAGCAGAGTTTTAACAAGGAATGTGAAATATATTGTATATGATGTGTTGGTTTAAATAGTTTATATCAATGTTTGCATCAAATGTTTTTCCTCGTACAGAATCAACATTACAAAGAGAAGAAAAAAAGCAGCTTGATATAGATCTATCTGTAAATTTGCTATTACCTGTTTGTTTGTTATTGGTATGATGTGTTCAGGTAGAGATATAAATAAGCATTTTGCCAGTATTTGCAGAAGGGGAAATTAAAGCAGAGCAGCAGTTTTACTTTTAGGCATCAGTAGATGATAGCCAGAATTTGAATTTAATACTTTGTGTACTCTAGCACTGTAAGCATACCACAGGACCATCTCTTTCTTGCTTGAGATTCAGTTGGGTGTTCAGCTGAGCAATTGGATTATGCTTATTTCTCATAGTTAAGGGGTTTCTCTGTGTATGCATGGCAAACAAGCCTTTCAAGTATGAATGTTTAATACTGAAACATCTATAAAACAAAAAGAAAAAAACCTGCCTATTACTGTGCTTTTGCCAGCAATCTGGCTGTGCAGGGTTTCTTGTTTGCTGTGCCCCAAATGCTAACTTGTGTCAGTAGGTCTTTCCACTGACTTCTGTGGGGGTTTTTTTTTGTTTGTTTGTTTGTTTTTTAACTTAAGGCTATTGTTTATTTGTGGGGTTGTTTGGTTTGAGGTTTTTCACACAATATAAACATACTTCAGCAAACAAAGCAGCACGAAAAAACATTTGCCTTAGAAGCTATGCCAGCCTTTTCTATGTTTCTGTACTCTACAACACAAAGTTCTTACACTAAGCAACCCTAAGAGACATTGAAATGCTATTATTTTTACAGAGTACCAGAATTACTTAAGGAATTTTGCCAAATAATGCTGTACTGAACCATTAAGGAAGCTTGAATTCTTCAATATACTCTTAAGGGTCTCAGTTATTAGTGAATCTTTCATGAGTTAAAGAGATTCATGATTTCATCTAGTCATTGGTAGGCTGCCATGGAAAACACCTACAAATATAATTGTAACAGCACATCTGAGTGTGCAGGTGCATCTCTTCACAGAATATTTAAAACTAGTTTTCTGTGAACAATTAATTTGTCAAAAAATCTGACTTCTTTTGGACATGAACAAATTTATGCATTGATTCAAGTAGAATTCAGCAAATAATTTCAAATGAAGAAAGAGGTGACTTTTTTTTAAAGATAATGTCAAAACATTTCATGACTACACTTAGCAAACAAAGTATTTTTGGCAGAATGACTTGCCCCACGCTGACAGCAAAGGTAAAGGTGGGGGTTTGCAGAGTGCCAGGATATGCTCAACTCTATGACTAAATGTTGACCTGTTTAAGTGTGGGACAAGGACTGGGCAAAATGTCATGTGGAGCAGGCAGCAAGGACAGATGTCTGGAGAGTGTGAATGCTCACAAGTAAATCCAGAACACCTGCCAAAAGCTAAGGAAATTAATTTTGGCTACTTGTTTTATCAGATGATCATAGATGGAAGGGCTCCCTGCATAGACTGGAGGTGGACTTTAATTCAAGAAAAGCTCTTTGTGTTAGACATTCAGATCTGAAAGTCTGGGATTTGTGAATATATTTAAAAATGACACTGAACTAAATTTTATATCACCCCATCTGTATTTACCACTTCTGGCAGAGACAGATTTCCAACTGCATTGGACTCTAAGCTGTTCTCAAGGTCACTGAAGATTTGAGGCTGAGATATTATCAGTATTAATAAAACTGTAAAAGGGTATTTCAAGTGGGCTTCTGACAAATAAGTATAAGGTTTAATTAGCAAGACTTTATCTTGACCACTGGGTTGGGTTTTCTAAATATTGGTTATATCTTTGTAAGGATTTTGAAATTCCAGAACACAAAATACACCAAAAGTCTCTTGCCTTGCAATCAGAAATGCTGTGGAATTTTGTCAGCTTTTAAGTGGTGTTTGGACTGGTACCCCAGTTTAAGGAGTCATCCTCTATAATGGATTCCTGTGCGGAGCCAAGAAAATAAGATTTAAATCGAAGGGCCAGAGGTCTCAAGACATCAAATTAAGAGACATCAACCCTCAAGTGGATGTAGGTTACAATTCTTTGCCAATTCTTCCAAATTTTTTATTCAAAAATAAATCTCTCAGTGATTTCACATATAAATTCTTGCAAATGGACATTGAGTGCCTCCTACTTTGTCCCTTCCTCCAAGAGGATAGCTTTATCTTTAGGAAGATGAACTACAACTGCATGGGAAGTTTGAACACTGAGCTGCAGGTTCAGGAGCACTTCTGGTACATTTTCTCCCTCAAAAGCTCACCAGAGGTGTTGGATATGAACTGTAGTTAAGGCAAGCCCACCCAAGAGGTCAGCTGAGAAAACCATTTTCTGAAATTTGTTATACTGCCTATGGAATATAAATCAGTATCAATATTTTATGTGGAACCCATGCAGAAAAACTGCTCAAATCTCTCCTAAAAATTGACATTTAACCACTGTAAAAACTAGTCTAAGGATAGGACTCACCATCTATTTGTAAAAGTTTCTGAATTGTAAGTAAATACCTCTTTAAAGTACACATTTAAAATTATTTAAGGCTTGATAAGCAAGCTCTTTGATTAAATAGGATATTAGCCACAATTATCCCTTTTAGCTTTAAAATCTGAGTCGTCATCAAACTTATTATGTTTTAAATTGACCACCTCAGATTGTTCTGAGCAGCAAGAATCCGCATATAGAAATTTTCTTGAATCTGAATCACAGGCCCATTTTCTGAGCAGATCTTCCTTATTTCCAAACTGTGGATCACATGGAAGCCTTGTATCTTTGCTGGCATAGAGTTTCATAACTAAAGCCAAAATCTTATCTTGATTCTGGCAAATTAAACATGAATAACATTTGGAAAAAATACACAGCTTTTTCATATTCATGCCTAACTACATGAGGGTACTTTTCTGGCCTGATTCTATGAGTGTTTATGCCCTCTGCTCACATAGCAATGCTAAAATTAACTATTGATGTCACTATACCAGCACAAGCATGTATGCAGCATTTTGGAATAAGATTTAATTTAGACAGAAGCAGAGTTTTGTTCAAAATATCACCTGAGCTATGTTTGCAGGAACATAATTAAGGTGGTGCATTTGTGAAAAATAATTTTATTTTGCCTTTTTTCCTTTTGCGAATTGTCTGTGAACAGATTTTGATTTTTGCTCTTTTTCTAGTTAATTGAAATTAAATGCTAACTGCGTTATGCAACATATTTCTGTCTGTGAAATGTCCATGAACTTTGACTTTGTCTTTCACAACTCACTTATTATACATGGCGTACAGTGTGCAGTTTGTCATTTAAGTCATATGCTGTTGCTCCTCTTTCCTTATGGCATGACCAAAACTCTAGAAGCTTTAGTGGAAAAATAACCATATTGGTATGCAAATTTACTTATTCACACATGAATGGGGCGGGGGGGGGTGATGCATGAGGAGCAACTATTCAAAATATTTGTGTGAGTGTCTTTGTATGGCAGAAAGCCAATAAAAGCAGGGACAAATATATATGACTCAGCAAATGACTTCAAATTTGTCAGCATTTTTGCAAGTCAGTTCCTTTTAAAACACACTAAACCTAAATTTTATACCTTTGAGGATCAGAGATATCAAAAAATGAAGCATTGTGCCAATGTGCCAGTTTACCTACTGGCTTTGCAAACTGCTTTGGACAGCTGCCTATATCAATAGTCTTTGCTATTTTGCTACATCTCCTGTACATTCAACTTCATAGCTACCATCAGTTCAGCATTGCAATTATAACTTAAGTTGTGAGGCTAGGGAATAAGACCAACCACTAACATCTGATCTGGGGGAGCCAAACACTCGGCCAAACCTAAATGTAGTCACTTCTGCTATTAATACCATTAGAAAAGGAAAATAGTGCCATGATCAGACTTTATTTTCTTCTATCTGGACTAGGGATGGACTTAAAGGACAGAAAGGACAGTCACGGGGTTCTCCCCTTTTTACATGCATTCATGAGTTTTTCCAAGCCATCTATTATGGGATCCAATTTACAAGTTGCAGAGGGAAAGCTATGAAAGAACTCTAATTATCCTTCCCTTTTCCCCACATCCTTATTGACAAAGCCAATTCAGTAACTAGATGACTGGTTGCCAGTGCCTCTCTTGACTACAGATTTTTGAAATATTCATATGTCCCTATACATCTGTCTATACAGCAAAGCCTGCACAGTCCTTTTGTAAGTGACATTTCATGATGAGAATTATGCCAGCACAAAATCATATGACTTGATGTCTGCTTCAGTGACATTAAGCACATAGTAAAGTGTAGTGAATAATATAAAAGGATTTGCAGGTATTCTGGTGTCATTTTTACATTTTTTCTAACTATTCCTATCTAAATAATTCCAATTAATTCTATCTGGGTCAATTGCCAGATCAGTCTTACATATTAGGTATTTTCTATTCCTCTCTGATTCTGAAATAATGAGAAAACTGCATCTTTCCTAGTGTTTACAACTTTTGTCCCCTCCAGGTCCTGATTAGTTAATGAAAATGAAGGGGTACAAGAATGAAGAAAGAAAAACGGAGAAAAGTAAAGTTTATTTCACTCAAAAGCTTTCAAACCAATTCACTACACTTTTCAGAAAAATGTTTGATACCGCTCAGAGCAATTCAAATTTACAACTTCAATATCACGGAAACATGTTTGTCGAAGATAAAAACCAATAACATTTGTGCTATTGTCAATACTTACTTGAGCTCCTGAGAGTTAGCAGCCATCAGGGATTTTAATGTCTTGTCAGCTAATGGGCACCCAGAAACACTGAAAAGAAAACCTGATGTGAAATATTTTACTGAACCAAAACATTTATTTTTATCTAAAACAACAACATCCAGACAATCTATGATTTATATTAGTTAAAATTATACTCTCAAATATTTATTATTGGCAAAGAAGGACCAACCACCATAAGGCTGTGGTTCTTAAGTCACTAAAAAAAGTATGTAGCTAGGGATAAAGATTTCTAGCCCCTGTAAAGCTTTCCTATGAGGGGACAGTTGTACACAGAATCCATCCTTTATGCTTCCTAGGACAGCTAGAGGATCTGGTCCATCTAGTTGGTAGAAGGCATAAAACACTTCCATTCTGCTCCCAGGGGAAAAACAGGAAATTATTGTTTCAACACCTAGGTTGACAGTAGGCTATTTTGAGGAAAATATTTAATATCCTGAGGTTATAATGGCAGATTATGAATTTCAAAGCCATTCATAGAGAGGTATGCAGAAACCTCATTTATAATCACATGCAACAGCATCTGTAGAGAGACTGCTTGTGCACTCAGGGAAATGCAAACTTCACTAAATGACTTATCTGCAAGTCTCAGCTGAGAAGTGCAGCTACAGTAATAAGCATATACTGCTTAACTGCCTCAGTGTATTAAGTCCAGACCTTCACCAATGTAACGAAACCAGGAAAACCAGCCACATTTCTCTGTGGATTATTTTCTGCAAATTGCTTTTGAATACTTATCCATGGTTAGCACAAAAAGTTCAGAGATGACAAGAGCTAGAAAGTAGCTCTATTTCCTGTTTTAGGCTTCCTGTTGTTTCTTACCTGCGGTGTGAGGCATAGTTTCCTGTTACATGACCGCTGCCATCACATCCCGGGGTTGGGCAGCTGTGCAAAGAAGAAGGAATGAGAAATTAGAGTACCTATAATGCACCACATAGCTCACCATACTCTGCAGTGAATTATGTAATGATCCTTAGGGCAATCACGTTCATCGTTACACACTGTCACGACACTGCAGGAATCTAGAAAAACTTCACTTCTATTTTTTAATTATTACTTGAAGCACAGAGGGAAAGAATTTCTCCTATTTCCACAACACAAATAATTCAAATCCTTATTTTTTTATCTGTATAGGGTTGCCTTTGCATATCTATTTTGCTTACAAAATGGGTTCTTAAAAAGACTGTTTTGTTATTGGCACAAAATTTTCACAGCAATTCATAAATGTTGGAGCTGAAGTTTCTGATAACGTACTGGAAGCCAGAGAACAATAATATTTAAACTAATTCCTTTTAATTCTGACTAAAATAAGGCACCTTCTTTAGAAACATATTCAATATTTATTTACTGATGAAAGTGAGAAAGGTGTTAGGGTTGCTTGCAGAACAGAAAGCATGTCAATATCACACATCTGAAGTTCCAAAAGAGAACAAAACTTTCACAAGCTGTTTCTCAGCTGAACTGAGAAGTGATGCAAAGATGGTGGTTGTGGTTTGGGAATGGTATTCTCCAGATTAGTGTTCCCACCAAACCATAGTCTGTTTGTTCACCACCCCCCACCCCCACCTTCCTCCTTCCCTTGTGGCAGGTTGGAGAGTAGAATTGGAGGCACAAAAGGTGAAATCCACATCTTGAGATAAGAACAATTTACTGGAAATAGCAATGAGATAGTAAAATGAATGGTAACAGCAAAGATAACCATAAGAAAGTGCACAAAATAGCAAATGATTGCTTAGAACAGAACAGGTGTTACCCAGCTGCTCCCTTTGCCAAGATTACTTGACTGGGAGGAAAACCTTCTCCCTCGGTGAGGTTATAGAATAATCCCCAGGTCCCAGCCACCCCACCTCCTGCAAAATTTAACCCTGTCCTGGCTGGAACCAAGACAAGAGTGCATGCTCGAAGAAGGTGTTATAGCTTCTCTTTTCCATCAGTAATTTTTCAGTTGTAACACTGAAGTCATTTATCAAACTGGGATACAGTGCTCTGCAAAAAGGCAAAGATACCAAGAAATGCAACTTGTGCTCTGAGGGGGAGGTGAATTAAATACACCATTGTGCAGTGCTTGAAAACAGTCTAACACCAACCCAGCAGAGTTGACTTATAAAAAACTGGTTTTCTTTCACTGGGAATATGGATGGAAAGAGCAAGCAGATTCTGCACAAAAACTGTTAGCTAGTGCTCCGTGCTAATGAAAAAGGGGTGCCTGAGATGCTCACCTGGCTATTTTCTCTGAGCTGGCAGAATGCTAGGAAGTTTTTCAAATCTGTAAAAAAGCCTTAGGAAGACATCAACCTCATTTTCACAGCTCATTTCAACCTGACCAAAGCTGTTATGGCCACAGAATTAACATGGAAAAATAGAGAAGCACATGCTAGACGTTTTCATTCAGTAGTTTGCTCCAACTGCGCTAACCACGTTCAGAATTTTTTCTCTGCAAGTGCCTATGTCATTTTAAAAGCTTCCTCATGATGGAGCCAACTGTACTGAATTGTTTGGTAAAATATCTGAGCTCAATAGGATCATAGAACTGTAGTCTGATCCTTCTATTGCCTATGGATTCTTCTGACGAATTAAAACTATTCCTTATTTAATTTTTGGCACAGTTACATTTTGGATACCTGTTTTTAAATACTGTTTAAATATAATAGAGTACAACCACTGTAAGCTCATCATTGCCCTAGTAAAAACTCTGATATTATTATTTAGGAGACTAGAAAAGTATATTACAGGTATCTCAAAACAGGTCAGTATCACAAAGGAATAAATATTACAAAAGAAAAGCCATTAATCTTCAGGAAAAAAAAAAACCTCTCAGTGATTTTTGAATGCATTTGTTTTAGAAGAAGAGGCAAAACAACCTGACCTGTAGCAATTTAGGTCATGAACTATGACTGCAGAAAAAATGTGGTGAGTAGACAACATGCAGACTGCATGACATGAGGGGAAAGAATTGCTCTTCACAGCAGCTTGCCCCAGGGAAATGTAAATTCTAGAGGCAGCTCCAACTGCTTCAGTGCCACTGAGTCTGGAGAGCAGGACACAAGTTGGTGGGACATGACTCGTTTATTTATGGGTGAGCCTGCAGTTATATGTTATGGTATGGACCACACTTGTTCAGAGAGACCTGCTCTGGCTTGGGACAAAAAGAAGAGTCCCATAAATGATTGCTGAGTCCTAGTTGACTATTACAGTGAAAACTCTGTGTTAATATCAAAATTATATTGACATGAACTCAAAGGGATTTTGTGAAGAGCCTAGCTGAGATTTTTTAAAAGTGACTTGTGTTATGAGCTGCTTGGGACAATTTTAGTGAACAATTCTAAACTGAAACAAGTGGTGCAGACAGATTTAATAGAATCTATTTGCAGTTCTAGATAGTAAAGTTTTGGAAGTTAAAACAGAGCAAGTACATCTCAGTGATTGCAAAAACAGTGTATTGGCCTATAGTCCCGGGGCATGAATTTCTACAGCTGCTGGATTTTCAGCAGGACTGAATGACTAATTCTGCTTGGAAGGAAACAGATGAAAGACTTTGCCTACAGGTTGGAAAACTCTATTCAGTCTTGTATTTTGTCTTTTTATGATCTGCTTCTACATAAGCTCTAAGCAATGGATCTATAATGACAATTGTTCAACTAAAGCTTATTTAATTATGTAAGCATTAGCAGAACCAATCTGCAGCACTTTATGAAACTGTGGGTTTTGTAGAAGGAGCTGTTGTTCACTTGTTACCTATCTATCTGAGGAATAACAAATTTAGTCATTTATCTACCTAGACCCCCAGGCACACTCTGGCTTGTCACAACTCCAAACCTCATGTTTTCACACACACGATGTGGAACTAACTACCAGCAGTGAATTGCGCAAGTATCCCTGCTCAGCTCCTGCAAATCTATTCCAAAACAGAAGAACAGCAGCATAGCCAGTCAAAGCATAGCCAGGGCAAAGGAAAATGCAGCATTTTTTGTGACTCACGTGATGAGTTCCTTTTTGAGATCTCTTGAATGGAGCTTGGGTTTAGGACTCGGTATAGAGACATCTCCTGGGTACTTCTTTTCCTCCATGTTTTCTGGTGAACCTACTGGATCTTTCTGAAATATTAGATGATGATATAACAAAAGTTTTCTCTCTTCAAGTCCTCCCACACATTCAAGAAACAATTTGCCACGGCAAGAAGAGAACCTCTTGTAAAATTTTAA